>VWZS01002160.1:734473-837288 GCA_013397075.1 Rhabdornis inornatus | reverse complement strand
TTCAGTTAGTAATTTCTTTTTGATCAAAAAGTGCCTCCAGCTGAGGGGACCCTGCAGCATTTTGCACACACAGTCTGCATATGGAGAGACTGCTCCTGCTTTGGTGAATTGGCTGCAAGCTTTGCTGCTAACACTACAAAATAGGTTTTGGTTCTGAGAAGGTGGGGAGGCTGTTATTCTTAAAAAAAAAGAATATTTTTAAAATGTTAATTAAAAAAAAACTTTACATCTTCAATAATTAANCCATTGTGGCAAGAGCATGGATGCTCTTCTGCTACCATGGTCAGCACCAGCCAGGAGGGAAAGGGCCATCTTAGGGAAGTTTTATAGGATGGAAGTTTTATTTCTCTTGATGTATAACTCAGTATTCTNTTTTAGTTGTTTGAAGTTTTTGTTTGGGTTTTTTGTGTGTATGTGGGTGGGTGTTGTTTGTTTGTTTGTTTGTTTGTTTGTTTTGTTTTTTGGTGGAGCTGTGATTCAGCCTGGAGAAGAAAATGTTGTGTGGAGACCTCACAGCACCCTGCAGTGTCTGAAGGGGCTACAAGAAGCCAGAGGGGCACTATTCATCAGTAGTGACAAGTGGAATGAGTTCAAACTGAAATAGAGGAAATTTAGGTAAGACATTGGGAAGAAATTCCCCCCTGTGAGGGTGTTGAGGCCCTGGCAGAGGTTACCCAGAGCAGCTGTGGATGCCCCGTCCCAGGAAGTGTTCAAGGTCAGGTTGGATGGGGCTTGGAGCAACCTGGAATAGTGGAAGGCGTCCCTGCCTGTGGCAGGGGGTCAGAACAAGATAATCTTTAAGGTGCCTCTCATTCCAAGACATTCTGGGATTAATTAATTTGATTAATTAGTATATAGCTTCACTACAGAAGGCCACTAGATTTTTTAAGACCACTACTTTCTGTTTTTTTCCGCTTTCTGAGCAGCAAAGCACCTGCACAGCAGCACACATCTTTAACCCTTTTAAAACACAAGAAAAAAATAGCAGCAGCCAAGCACCATTAGTCAGGCACCAGCAACCTTGCAAAGTATTCCAGTGAGAAATCTCTGTCTGTTTTCTAATTCAGCATCTGCAGGGCTGGGCAGATAAACACCCTGTGACAGCTAATAGTGTTTTTGTGCTGGATGAATGGCAAAAGGAGAGGTTATCCAGATGCAGGAGAAGGAAATTCTTCAGACCTGACTGCTGAGCTTCAGGCGTCCTCCCAAATTTTACTTTGCCTTTCACCTTGAAGGAGGCTGCACATCTTCTCTTGTGCAGGGAGCTTTGCTTGAAAGGAATGAGCATCACATGGAAACACAGTCAGGGATGTGAGCCCTGACTGGTCCCATTCCCAGGCTGAGGCAGCAGTGTGGCTGTTGGTTAGTTTATTGGATGAGGCTGCAAATGAAAATCTGCAGATGCCTTCAGGATGCCATTTCACTGCACAGGTGGCTCTTCTCCCTTCTCACATCCATTTTGACTGTGTAGTTCCATCACTGTGAGCCTCAGCAGGAAGTTGCAAGGACTCTGGCTGCCTTGCAAACTCTTTTGCAGCCTGAGCCACACTTTTCCACCAGTGCATCAGAGCAGACTATCAGTGAAGTTCCTAAAACTAGGGAGGCAATTAGCCAACAAGGTCTGATTATTCCATTGTGCTGGATTTGTGGGCACCAGCAGGCTGGGTTGCAGTTTGAACATGTTTTGTGCTCTTGTTATTTGGATATAAATGGATGTGCAGAAGATGTGAGATGGGGGAAGGAAGGTGGGATTGAAGGTTGCCCAAGCAAGATCCTACAAAGGTATGAAAGCCCTGGGCTGGGTTTGCCATGGCTGATAGCCCTCAGCCAGGTATCCTGTGCATCCAGGGGATGAAGACACACGTCTCAGCCAAGCAGCAGAGCTTTGTCACAGTGTCAGTCAGCAGCTATGGCAACTCACACAGAGGATTCCCAGAGAGGGATGTGTTGGCAAGCAGCCCAGTGGAGGGAAGACACAAGAAAAAACCATATGTTCCCTTTGGGGAACTGGGATGGATTTTGGCAGCAGAGAGCAATGCAGAGAGCAGGGAAGGCGGCATTGAAAGTTGCACTGATTGAGCCTCTCTTGGTGGGTAAAAGCTTCTGACAGCACAGCAGCACTGGAACAAAGCTCAGAGCAGGATGACAGAATCACAGAATGGTTTGGGTAGAAAGGATCCTTTAAGCTCATCCAGTTCCATCTCATGCTATGGGCAGGGACACCTTCCACTAGGCCAGGTTTCTCCAAGTCCCATCCAACCTGGCCTGGAACACTTCCAGGGGTGGGGCAGCCACAACTTGCTTTAAGGGGAGAGGTGATTTCCTGGTGTCTCATAGAAATTCTGCCAGTGCTCTGTGTAACCCACAAAGCTGAGAGGGTCTGCAGCATTTGGCTGGTGTGAATTCTGGGATGACACAGGACAGGTTGTTTCAGCCATTGACTGTCTGTAGCGTCTCCAGAAAGCCAACCAACCTTCAGAGGAGATACAAAGGTCCATTGTTTGATCCTGATCCCAGAGCATGGGATGAATTGAATGTGTTCTTGAGATCCTTCCCAGCCCTATTTCCCAAGATTCTCCTTCATGCTTGTTCTAAGACTGCACACTAACATGGCATTCTGATCCCTGTACATGGAGGATTTTCATCCTCCCAAGAGAGATTTCTCTTTTATGACCAGTTGCAATTTGCCTCCTTGGCTGCTCGGAAAATCGGAAACCCTCAGAAAACACAAGCACATCTGTTGCCTTAGAGGATGGTTTTCTGGTAGGGTTTCTGCTGGTACCTCTAGTCACAGAAGTCTTGGTAGTATTTTTGGTAACTGTTTGCAAAGCCCAACTCTTAGAGTTATGTGGTTTGGGAAAGTCCTCAGCTTCCTCTAGAACAGAGATCTCACAGGGTGGTGTGATGTCCAAAGTTGGCAGGGAATAACTGAAAGATGTTTCTTTAAACTCAACACACTGTGGTTGTGAGTTGCAGCCAGGTATGTCTGTCCAGCCCTTCCTGTCTGAATCTTTGGTCTTCCAGTGGGTCTTGATGCCTAGTAGTCCATCAGTGGTGACACACATATCATCATCTTTCTCACACCCTCTTGGGCAGTAGGGGTGCTCCAAGGAGTTAGTGCTGGAAACTAGTGATCAGGCTTTGGACTATATCACAGTGATGTTTGATACGGAAATTTGATGGGAAGTCAAACTGGATGATTGTGTAAAATTGGTCTTTTCATGTCAGACTTAGGACATGATGCAAAATAGGAGGAAACAGAGGCTTATCTTGTAATTGTGGCCTGGGAAGTGTGAAGATGTGGAAGTGGTGAGTTGCTGTACCCCACTTTCATACCCATGTTGCTCTAATAAGGAACTGTAAGCACTGAAATAGAAGCCATATTTTGTTTTAAGGTCCCAAAACACTTGCAAACAGTTCTGATTTAACCTGGTCCCCAGCCTGGATTTCAGCAGACACTACACTCCAGCCCATAGAAATATTACTGGTGCTAGAGTCTGGCAGTGTCCAGGTTCAGGGCTATGCCCTTGACATAGAAACTGCATGTGTGTGCCGTGCAGAAGGGGAAATGAGGGGAATCACCATGACCTCAATTGCTGTGCGCACTCTATCCCTCTTTGCTGTGTGGAGACATCCCTTGGGAAGCTGCACAGGTGCTGGAAATGTGTTCAAGCTTCCACAGAAACAAATGCTCAAGGATATTCTACTTATAAAATATTATAGGAAATTACTGTATAATGTTCAGTGTAAGATCTTGTGGAAGGAGAAAATACTTATTTACAAAATATATTAAAAAATAGATTTTTCATCTTTTTTCCTTTGATTTCATTCATTTACACCCACTCCACAGGTAAAGAGATGTCCATGTTCAGGTGATCTGCCAAGGATCACTGGCGGACTGCCTGAGGGACACCAGCTCTTGAGTTCTCATGTCATTCCTTGGGTTTTTCTCAGCTGATGACTACAAACTCAGCTTTGTGCAGGTCGTTCATATCACTTAGGGGTTATTTATCTCGGAATCATCCTTGAATAGCCCATCAATAGGACTCTCTGATGCTGAAAACGTCCAGGGATGGAGCAGCTGCTCTGGGCAATCTGTGGCCAGACCATACAAGGAAGAATTTCTTCCCAATATCCCATCTAACCCTGGCAATGGGAAGCCATTCCCCCTTGCCCTCTTCCTCCAGACACTCATCCAAAGTCACTCTCCAGCTCTCTTGGAGCCTCTTTAGGTGTAGGATGCCTTAAATATCCCACAGGCAATTTACATTTGCAGGACAATTTTCTCCTGTAATTCTAACTGATACTTTATTAAAGGTAAGAGATTTATAAGGGATTTTTAAGAATGTGGCATTAGGACCCTTCCACCTGGGAGCCTGTCCAGAGCCATATTTCATCCATGTAATCTTGTGCTGAGTCCTTCACTTATGTTTGGCTAAATCATTTTGCATGATTTGGAATTCAAAGAGATCTTGACATATTGAAGAAATAGCTTGAAACAAAGAAGCAGCAGTTTAGCAGAGGTGATGGCAGGGAGTGACAAAGAGGTAGGGATCAGCTGCAATGCCAGTGCAGGTGGGAGCAGCTGGTGGAGGAACAATTCTGCAGGGAATCAAAAATCACATGTCAGTAATTGTTACTTAATTTTAAGAAACAATAAATTAATAACAAAAGCACTCCAAAATAAATACTTTGGGGCAAGTAATGTACTGAGATACCTGGAGAGGATGTCTAATAATCTCTCCATATTAGTCAAGACTCAGATAGATTTTTTTTTGTTCAGGTTTTGGTTTTGTACTTCAGCAGTCATGGACCAGAGAGCGTTCTGAGAACACCCATTAGAGAGGCCAGGAGTGCAGCAGACATGGTCATTGCAGGAAGCTGGAAAGTCTGGAATGGTTTTGGAAGAGAGAAATGGATTATTAACTTTGTATCTATGAAATGTAACAGTGGGTTAGGATGCTCAAACCTGCCGTTGTCACAGCCAAGAGGAGCAAAACTTGGATGTCAAAAGTTAAAAATGCATTGAGTGCATTGCTGGACAAAGTCCAAGGGATATTGTGCATCTCTGGAGATGCCAGGAGGGAGGATGTCTCCACAGTCCCTCTCTGTGAATCTAGGAGGAAAAAAAAGTCATTATCATTCATTCTCTGCATTGATTTTTTTGTCTACAGTGACCTTGGTGCTGCTAGCTTTTATTTATGCTCCTCAGGGCACAGGTTGGATCAAGCAACTAGAGTTTTAATAGAAGCTGCCTGGGTGTATGTGTGGTGACATTTGATTTCTATTATTTTGATGGCTTCTGCTGATCAATCGTTCCACTACCCTCTCTCCTCCCTTCCATGGTCTCAGTCCTCCATCTCATGTTGGGGTCCAGCTGTTGGAGCCTTACCCCGTGTTGGACCTCGTGTGTGTTTGCAACCAAGGCCAAATAACCTGTGAGTGGGCTCACAGCCTCCCCACATTCATGTTGACTTGAAATCAAAAGCATCATTGCTTGACAGCAGAGCTTCATGTGGGACCACTGAACCTGCCCTGCCTGGCTGGAAAACACAGCAGAAAGTGTTCAGAAAGTGTGTGGATGTGGCACTTGGGGTCATGGGTTAATAGTGGACTTGGCAGTGCTGGGTTAATGGTTGAACTTGATGATCATAGAAATATTTTCCAATATAAAAGATTCTATGGTTCTAAGACTCAAGAGCAGGCTTCGTGTAGCTGTTGCAGAGATCAATGGAAAACACCCCATTCAGGGCAGGATCAGGATTTGACCAAACAGAGCAGAGTACAGCAAGAATGACCCCACTGAATTGCTAGCATGTTTGTTAGGATTTTTTTCCAATGCAAAATTGAATTATTACTTAATATAAACATTTTATGAGCTGCTACGGGAAGTGAATTATTTATGGGAAGGGAAGGAGTGCTTTTTCTGAGCCTTTCTGTGATGTCAGTTGCAATAAATATCAATCTAAGAGTGTGTTTAAAGCTTGCATGCTCTGCCTGGGAGACAAAAGCTCTGCCTTTTTCCATCATCTCTTCTCTCAATTAAATATCTGCTTAATACATTTGTCCCCAGCATGTTTTATTTTTTGATTAAGTTTGGAACAACTCCAAAGGAAGAAGTATTTTCAGATCACCTCATTTTCAAATGAGACAAATTGTTTACCCAGCAGGATACAAATACATTGGAGGGGCTGTAAACATTTGCTGTGTGCACAAAAGTGGTGCTTCTAATTTTTAGTTCCTAAATTTACTGGCTGGGAGCTTTTGTTTCTTTAAGAAAGGGATTGCCGTGCACACTTTTGTGTGCTGGCAACTGGGTTTCGCAGGTAGGTCTGGCGTGGGTGATGCATGCAGAGACTGTGCAGTGCAGGAATGTTTTTATTCAGTTCTATGTTAATGGTACCTTTCTTGGGAAGTGGGTTTCCATGGTCCAGATATATTTTTAAGGCTATTTACAGCCACAGTACAATGGCACCATCCTCTAGACCAGGTGTCTTTGTGCACATGAGCATCAGTGCAGCACTGTCTCTAAGCAAGTGGCCCATTTGCAGCCTCCTCCAGATGTTTCAGGATGGGCCTGGAGGTGCCAAAAGACCCTAGGACATCAGATCCCTGGGTGGTGACATCCCATTAGCTTCACAAATCATGACAATGCAATATGCTCCCCGAAATGGGAATAGGCTCTGAGTCTCTTGAGTGTTTCTGTGGTTTTCTCACAGCCTGTGCAGCTCTCCTGGCTTTGATTGCTGCACACAATATTTCTAGAGCACCTTTGCTGGCGCAGGCAGCTGTGCACATAGCCTGGGGTTTTCTTTCTCATGTGTGTGTGAATGGTGTATCTCCCTGATATTTTTGGTGTGCTCAGCATGATGCTTTTGATGGAGCACATTGGGGCCCTCTGGACATGAGCACCTTTGATATAAAGACACAACCCATTTGGTCTGAGCTTTGCTTTCAGAGCTTTACACTCCGTGCAAACACTGAAGGAGCCCTTGAAAATAACCATTTAATTATAAAACAGCATTCTTCCACAATATGCTTTCTCACTGTTTTCCATATAAAGCTTTCCTACAGTCATCCTTACCGCTTTTTATTGCACCATGACAGCCTTGGTGTGGACAGCATGGTACCTGCAGAGACTGCTAGTTGCTTCGTTCACTCTTAGCAGCCCTTGTATTTAAGTAATTAGGAGGAGATTTCACAATAGAACCATCTATTCCAGTGCCTTCTTCTGTCTCTTCCCCATACTCCTCCAAGGCAGCTTTGGTGGTCCAGTATTTACAGATTTGGTACCATGGGACTAATCAAGTTGTTACAGAGCTGGAGTCAGTGAGTCCTCCCCACTGCATTATTGATGTTTAAGTGATCCTGGCAGTTTCCCAAGGCTTGGAGTGGAAAAATGAAGAGCATTTTTTTCATTTCCTGCAATTCATCTAACTTTTGCATCCCCTTCTGGTAGGGATAGCTTCTAAAGAAAGATATGTTAACTGGAAGTGGAATTAATTGAGTGTTACACTGTTAAAAGTGATAAACTTTGATGGCCCTTGTTCTACTCTTCATTACCCCAACACAGTCCCAGTGACTTGTGCTGGTGTGTTGTATGGTTTCCTAAGAGGATGCATGGGCATCCTAAGCTTTGTCTCTTCCCAAAGAAGCTTTCCCAACTCCCAGTTCTCCCACACTGTCCCCTGAAACTGTCTCTCATCCCACTTCAGTCACAGAATCACAGAAGGGTTTGGGTTGGAAGGGACCTTAAAAGACCACCCAGTTCCACCCCCTTCCATGGGCAGGGACACCTTCCACTAGACCAGGTTGCTCCAATCCCCATCCAATTTGGCCTTGGATGCTTCCAGCGATGGGGCAGCAACAGCTGCTCAGGGCAACCTGTGCCAGGGCCTCACCACCCTCACAGGGAGGAATTTCTTCCTAATATCTAATCTAAATCACCTTTCTTTCAGTTTAAACCCCTTCTGCCTTGTCCTAGATTTTCATGGTGCTTTTTAGAACAACCTTCCTCACAGCACCCAGGGCCATTTCAATGGCGTAATCCACATTTCCTCTCCAGTAATTCCACATGTATTATGCAAACTCTGCACCTTAATGTCTACAGCACAAACTGATTTTATAACTGGATTTTGTAGCCTTTGCAATAACACAGTATTTAAGGGTAATGATGGGAGGGGAAATCCAACTCAGCCTTTCTCTTAGCTCAGTAATCCTTTATTTAAGATCTTTGCTCAAGCCTCAGCTCTCTTCTGTCATCTACTTAGTTCCCACCCAGATTTGTTATGGTTTTTCCAGTTAAAAAGAATTACAGCCTCTTAATTTTAACTACAGAAACATTCAATGGCAGCATTGCACAGGGAGGCATCAATTGACAAGAGGAATTCAGTCAAAGCCAGTGACTGGCTTGTCACTTTAGAATGTTAAAAAATACTTTAGATTCATTACATATATCAAATTTTGTAAAGAAATAGGACAACCTCAAACACACACACACGAGCATGGCAGAGGCAGGTGATTGGACCAAATGTAGGTTAATCTGCATTCATCCACATCTGTATTGCATTATTCAAGGCTGTGTAGTTGTCACACTACCAATGTTGTGTGTAGCACGTCTCACTGTCCCTTGACTTGTGATACACACTTGGGACATGGTTGGAAATGGGGAAATGCAGCTCATCAAGCTGCAGAAATGTTTGCTGTGGAATAGTCATCATGTTGGACCAGGTACCCCAGTGGATGGATTCAAGGGTTTTCTGACAGAGAAGTTCTTGCAAAAAATATCTACAACAATATTTTTTACTACTATGCATTTTATATACTATACATAAATATTTATATAGTGTATATAAAAACATGTATATTTTATTAGTATTATGTTTTTTAAATATTATTTTATTTGTATAATAAATATAAACCATTACCTGATCTGGGCAAGCTAATCTAGTTGAAAATATCCCTGCTCATTTCAGGGACAGTAGACTACATGATATTTCCCTTTCAACCCAAACTATTCCATGTTTCTATGATTTTAAACCTCTGCACAGTGGGAGTGCACTAGAAGATATGCCTTGAGGATGGATAAAGCATCATGGATTTGAATTCTCCTTCCATTTCCAAGAATAAGATATTATGCACCCAAAGCATATATAAATACAAGTTTGGGTTATATGTCTGTATTTGACTTTGTACACTAAAATGGGATAAAATTGGGTGTCTGTGGACCCTAAGCATGTGTGTGTGATTTGCTTTCACAGGAGGCAGTCTTGGCTTGGAGGCTCTAAGATGTTAAAACATAAGATCGCTTAAAAGGTACCTGGTTGTTGCAACAACCCCAAGTTCAGTGGTCAAACAGAAAACAAGAGGTTATCCTGGCTGCTTGAGCTGAGCTGAGCTGCAAGCTTGTCTATCCTATAGGCATCCATGGTCATGAGAGCAGTTAGAGCTGTGACCTCACATCATCATCTCCCTCAGCTCTGCAGGATCACTGAAGGTGGGTGAAAGGATAATGCCAGGTGACTGCACAGTTAGATGATAAATTTACCTGCCATGAGCAGGTAATGGACAGAAGAGGTTGGCAGTATTCAAAACTCTCTTTGCATTGAACTTTCAGCTGTGTGTCACTGCTTCCAGTGCAAGGAAAAACTCAATTACCACAGGGTCAAGGCTCTGGGGAGACCTTAGAACCTCTTCTAGTACTTAAAATGGCTCCAAGAGAGATGGAGAGGGACTTTGGATAAGAAGTGACAGGATGAGGGGGAATTGCTTTACACTGACAAAAGGCAGGGGTAGGTGTGGGATATTGGGAAGAAATTCCTCCCTGTGAGGGTGGTTAGGCCCTGGCACAGATTGTCTAGAGAAGCTGTGGCTGCCCCATCCCTGGAAGTGTTCAAGGCCAGGTTGGACAGGGCTTGGAGCAACCTGGTCTCTGCCCATGGCAGGGGGCTGGAACAAGATGGTCTTTTATGTCCCTTCCAACCCAAACCAGTCTGCAATTCTGTGGTATTCTGGGTATTAACTTTGCCACAGGACTTGGTTTACTGCTTCTTTACTTAGTGGTCAAGGTTCTTGTTCCTCAGTATCTCCTCCATGAATGTTCATGGGGATCCCTATTCATAACCTCCTTTTTCCTAGCATCTGCCTTGTTCCCACTTTGGACATGTAAACTGTTTGAAACCGGGTGACTAGTTCTTCTATGAACGCCCACACTGGAATTGCTTTCATGTGTTAACTAAAACTCAGATTGTGATGTCTCAGTTTTGAGACAAATTTAGGAGGGGACACTCTTCTAATGAGTCATCTCCTCTAAAAGGGTTCCAACAATCCCTTTCCACCAAAAGGAAATGAATATTAATGGATGAAAGTGAAAAAAACCCCAACCCAACAGTTTATTAACAAACAGAATGCCCATAAGGCAAGGGGAAAAAAAGTAAATAAATGCTAAATATTAAAGTGTTAGACCACTCCAGGAAAAATACCCACTCACAACATGCAGTACAAAATGCTGCCGGCTTCTCTCTCAGGATAGAAAAACCGAACAAGCAGGAGCTTCACACAGCAGTTTGAGCAGCAAATGAAAATTCAGTGACTGACTGGCATCAACCTCCTCTCCATGGCAGACAAAGCAGCTGGGCTGGAGCCTCTTTTGTGCTTTCTCTCCCTGTCTCAGTTTCCCAAAATTTGGGGGCTGGAACGGAGTGACCCAGCTCCTGCTGCCGCTGGTTGCTCTTCTCTGATCTCAGACCAGCAGCTGTCCATTCACCTTGAGGCAGGTAAAAGATTTCTGCTGCAGCTTCTCCAAGGCCAGGGAAGGAAAAAGCTTCTTGCCTGGGCCAACAAAACCAAGTTAGCCACGCAAAACGAGACCACACAGTGCCATGGAACACCTCGCTAGTAAGGCTTTAAAAAAACCAGCCAAAGAGCCCAAAGCTCCCCATTCCCCAGCCCTGCATACATTTAGTCCTGGGCCTTGAAGATACAGCAACCATTTTTGGGCATAAAGCATGGAATCATGGAATAGGCTATCATCACAAATCACTCCAAGACATATGACTACCTAATTTCTTAATTTTTCATGTAAATAGTTAAATTTTAGGACATCTGCCCCACCAGCATTTACGGGATATTGAGATGCAATCATATAGTAGCTACTGCAGTGAGGAGCAAATAATATTGCCCAAATCATCTATGGAGGGGTGAAACAATATAGCTGCTGTTTAATTTTCACCATCTTCCTCCTTTACCCACCTTTACTGGTTAATCTATTTCTACTCCCATGTGAGTAATTACAGTCATGCAGACTAGAAATGAAATCTAAGAACAACACTAAGGAAGAAGGGAAGTAATGATTCCCTGCAGAGAGCAGCAAAATACAGCAAGTCGAATTATATTGCTGCAACAGAAAAGATACTTCTTGTCGACAGTGATGTCCTGACCCTTCTCCAGGGAGACCCATCATTCTGTATCCATGATTTGGATGATAATTGAGAAATTCAGACAAAATCTTACTTGTGGTCCCAGGCACCACCTGTCTCCATCTTTTGCCTCAAGGGCAAACCTTGCAGTTCCCATGCAGTGGACTGCAGTATCACCTATTGGAGAAAGGGCAGGATTTAGGAAACAGGAGCTGGTGATGGGCTCAAGCAGCTTTACAGCAGAGCTTCCCATAAAGTCTGGGAAGGAAGGTATCCCCAGCAGTCCCTGCCCAGCACTATGAGAGTAACTGGGCTTAATGAACTCTTCCCTAGCAGTGCGAATGGACACTGGCACAGGTTTCCGGGGAAGATGTGGCTCTTCCATCCCTGAGAGTGTTCAAGGCTAGGCTGTGTGGGACTTAGGGCAACCTGGTATAAGTGGAAGGTGTATGTGCCCATGGCAGGGCAATTGGAGTGACATTTTAAGGTCCCTTCAGCCATTCTAGTATTCTGTGAATTTGGACCAGAGGTGTTGTCAGCTGTGCCAGTCAGTGAGATGCACTTGTCCTTCATCTCCTCGAGCAGTAGCTCTTCAATTTTTTAACCAACCATCTGTCCTGTCTTTGCTGAAAGTTGATGCCTTTGGCTTCTCTCCTCATCCTGCTTCTGGACCTCCACCAAGGACTGATGACACTGAGTTTGTGAAGTGCAATGGCTTCATTTGACCTTAAAAAGCTTCGTTTTCCTAGGTGTTCATTAGCACATTTTGCTGCACCAGATTCTCCTCTTACAAGTCATATCATGGATTCACATGGATTCATTCATAGCTTTTGCAGTATGAAGCTCTGATTCAGGAAGTTGTTTATTGTCAATATTTACATCTATGGAGCAGCTAAGGGCCACTACGCATGTGCTGAAGTTTTCTGATGAACTGAAATAATGCATTTTTCAGTCATCTGCAATTTGTGTCTTCAGACACTTTATATGAGGTGTGAAAACATCTCTCTGCCAAGAATCCCACTAGAACCAAAGGCTCACAAGACCATCAGATGAGGGTTGTTCAGCCTAGGCACAGGCTGTCCAGGGCAGTGGTAGAGTCCCCATCCTGGAGGGATTTAACAGGCAGCAGGGACAGATAGATATAGCACTTGGAAACATGGATTAGTGGTGGGCTTGGCAGTGCTGGGGGGCTGGTTGGACTCAGAGGGCTTTTCCATTCTTAAAGATTGAGTGATTCATTGTGCCCTTTTTGCATGGGAATGAGCAGAGGCAGGCAGCTTCCCATTAGATATTTGAATTACTTCATTGCATTCACATGAATTGCACTAAAAAATCTTTGCACTTAGAGAAGAATTTCCAATGCTATGTTGTCTTTGCAATTTCCTCCACTTTCCTAACATGGAGGTTTCTTCTCAAGGGTTTTTATCCCTGGAACCCTAATAGATGAGCCTACTTAATTCACATGTCCATATTTCTGTGCAGTTGTGTGTGTTGTCTTGAACAGAGAGTCAGATATGGGATGCTCCTGGCTCAGCAAACTCTCAAAAGAGCACTTTGGCTCTGTTATGGATCAAGTGAGAGTGTCAGGCAAGCCCTGCCTTAGGTTCAGATTTTTGGCAGCGGCTTTATTCAGGTGACCCACAGCTAAATCACTCTGGCTTGCAAATTCTTAAGAATGGCCAATCAGGTCTATTATAAAATGAGTTATTTCTTGAATAGACAGGAGCTTAATGGATGAAAGGCCTTAAACAGAGTTACTTACTACACAGGATAAAACAAAGGATTACTACTAGATAACTTAAAACAGTGCATTATATAAATGTACCTGTATTACAGCTAGCAAAGAAACAGTACAGATTAGTAGCCAATGTAATTTACCACCAATTGATGATGGGGTACCCAAAGTCCTATCACTCAACCCCCAGGGGAGTAACCATGAAAGTCAGCATCTCAACTTTGGGGAGAAGGCTCCACACATTCCAAGGAACGTGCAGAAGATTTCTGCTTTGTGAAAATATGGTGTAGCTTTTATAGTTTGTAGAGTGAAGTGTATGTCGGTCAGAAATTCCAGCTTATCATCCCACATCTTCTTCCACAGCAACATGTTTACTGTCAGCTGAAAGCATCAATCCTGTGTCACCAAAATAACTCACTGCAAGGCAAAACTGTCTTTCACCAAGGCTTATGTGGTGCTTAACTCAGAGCAAGATGCCCTGATTTATTGCACCAGCTAACAAACAACAGATAAGCTTTCTGGTGGCAGGGGCAGAAGTCCTGCTACAGGCTCTACTCATCCTGTGCTGGTTCCTGCAGCCTATCCAGATCTGCCTGTGGCAACACTTCTCCCAATCCTACAGCGCTCTGGAGATAAAGATGCTGTTGTGTCAAAGCATCCATGCTGTGGATTGCTTTGTTTGTTTAACTGTGTGGCAAATTTTACAGTCATGTGTCCTTTTGGAGGACAAGGGGTCTGAGTTGCTGCTCCTAGACCAACCCACTGGAGAAGAGATGTACAGGCAATTAAATGAGATGTTGGCAGAACTTTGATCTGATCCTGACTTATTTTCCAGGGGTGAATGTGACATTTATAGATGGATTATTTCTGCAAGCAAGCTCAGGCTGTGATCACCCTGGGAGCTTTTCCAGCTCCAGGCTGCATGGGCTGGCTTCCTTGGTGACACCAACAACGAGTTCATCATCTGTACACGCTTGAGCCTGTATGGAGACATGAAAACTACTGTATGGAATGGCCAACTACTGTATGGAATGGCCTTCCTTAGCAGGACCCATAAGTTTATAATGCACAGGGAAATCCAGAGTGGTATAAACTGGCAGATTTCCACAGGGTTGTGATTCACACCAGGAGGTGTCAGTATTGTTTGGTTTAACCTCTCCATAACTCCAGATACACATTTTCCTGGTTTCTGGGATTTCTGCTGTGGGATCTCCCAGTGTTAGGCTCCCCAGAGTCCATGCTGTTCCCTTTGGCAGGTGTTCAGCTGCCAGGAGGTAGGGATGGCTCTGGGCTCCTGGGCTGTTTTAGATGCTGATGGATATCCTTTGCCAGGCTCAGAGTATGTTCTCCCTGTGGCTGGGGAGCACAGGGAACTGGGTGCAGGCTGGAGGCTGGAGAGCAGATCTAAGGTGAAGGCAGCAGTGGAAAGAAGGAAACAACCCTGGAGGTGCTGGTGTTTACCCTGAGGTCCACAAAGTTGGTTTTGTGTGACAGAGCTGCCTAGATGTGCCACTTAGTATGAGCATGAGGATTTATCTCACCGTTTTGCATCATACATGCACCTCTCCACACTGGCTGGGATGTTACTCTTAGAGTTACTCACCCACAGCTGTGTGTTTCACTCAGCTCTTTGGCCCTCTGCAGTGTTCACCAGCACCTTCAGTCCTGCTTTTGTGACATTTTAATTATGACAGCCTGCACAATAATTCTTCCTCCTTGAAAGCCCACATTACATGGTCCTCAGGCAATGCAATATCCATTACTTGGGGGCTGCTGACTCAAACAGCTTTTATAAATGGATGGCAACATAGTTCTGCTCTGCCAAAGGACTTGGTTTCATCCTTTCCAGTACATTGGTTGTCTTGCTCATAACCTCCTTCAGGCAGTGCCAAAGTCACCTTGAAGGCTCAGTACTTTTCTCCTCTTTTGTGCCAGTGCTGTGCCTGATGGGCTCTCACCAGGGATGTTTAGAGATACTGGTCCCTCCCCATCCTGCTCACTTCACTCCATTGTCCAAGTTTCAAATTAATTCATTAATATATTTCACATTGTTTTAGTCTTTGTACACAATTGGCTCATCCAAACAGACTTGCTCTCTGTACATACATTTATATATATGTGTGTGTGTATGTGTGTGTGTGTATCTGCAAGTCTTAGAGGTTGATTATTAATGCTTGGGGGAAAAATAATCTTGGCCACCAGGAGCTTCTTTGTACCATTCACTGCCTTACTGAAGCTTTACAGTAAATTATTGTGTACAAGATAATAGCACAGGCATTTGAGGATAAATCTGTCATTAAGCCTCCATGTAGGAGTTGGAGATGGGGCACTGGATGCAGCAGGCAGTGACAAGGGTGTTCTTATACTTGCAGTGGCAAATTTGTATGTTGACAATGCAATTGAAAACAGGAGCTGGTTGGAATGGACCTTTTAACTAAAGGAGGCTGGGATGGAAAATGGAATTAAATGGCTGAATCAGGATCACAGACTGGTTGGGGCTGGAAGGAATGTTAAAGATCATCTTGTTCCAGCCCCCTGCCATGGGCAGAGATACTTTAAACTAGACCAGGCTTCTCTGAGACCCATCCAACCTGGCCTTGAACACTCCCAGGGATGGGGCAGTCACAGCTTCTCTGGGCAACCTGTGCCAGGGCTTTGCCGCCCTCACAGGGAAGAATTTCTTCCCAATATCCCATCTAACCCCGCCCTCTGTTAGTGGGAAGCCATTCTCCTTGTCCTGTTACTCCAGCCCCCTGTCTAAAGTCCCTCTCCAGCTCACTTGGAGCCTCTTTAGGGACTGGCAGGGTCTCTAAGGTCTCTTAGAGCCTTCTCCAGGTGAAAACCCTCAGCTCTCCAGCCTGTCTCCAGAGCAGAGAGATTCCAGCCCTTGCAGTATCTCCATTGCCTCCTCCAAACTCATTCCAACAGCTCCAGTATCTTAGGGTGCAGGGGACATGTTGTGTTGCAGTAAAATGTCAGGTGAAGTAAAAAAATCACTCTGCCCCAAAATTTTAGGTTTATTTCTCTGAAAGGCAAGGGCACATTGTGCTATTTACTGTTGCATGAGGGACCTCAGCATGGGGCAGCATTCCCTTGCTGCTGGAAATGGGTTAGGAGGCAGGTTTTGGCTCTTGCAGAGCAGTAACCATTGATCAGGCTTTAAAATCAGTTGTGTTTGCAGCAGGATGCAGCAGGGTATGCTGAGTCCAAATGGTCCAAATGTATTTCTTTCTGTTCACATTAGGAAAGAGAACAGCTTTAGAATCAAAACACAAGCCTGCTCCTCACTGGAGCAATCCTTTCTGAGCAGAATTTGCCTGGAATCCATGTAGTCCAATATCTTCAGCCAATCACAGCCAGAACCAGACAACCAGAGGGGGCTTGGAGGAGATTCCTACATCATGGAATAACTCCTGCTTTGGCTCATGGTTTTTCAGGAGCACTTAAATGCTGAAGACAACTCTGAATACTCTTGATATCCATCTAAACAGCCATGACTTAATTAAATCTCATTATATACTGAAGTTCAGTGTCCTCCTTTGGCATTGAGTTCAACCAGCCATTATTATGGATTTTGGGTTTCCCACTACTTCATTTCACCAAACTCTCTTTTCCTGTTTTAAGAGCAGGAAAATACTTAAGTGACACTGTATTCCAGAAAGGCAAAATAATTTGAAAATCCCAGACGTATTTTCTGCTTAGTTTGGCTCAAATGTATCTTTTTATTTAGAGAAACATTAAAGAGAAATCTGATGTTCTGAAATAGTCCTTGTGAAGCATTTTGATGTTTTGCTTCATAAGAGGGTTCATAGTCTTTGGTGTGTTCCTGTGTAGAATAAGGGGAAAAATTGGATAAAAACGAATTAAAGAAACTGAAAAAGAAACTTGAAGTTTCATTTTAGAATTAATTAAATTCTTCAGGCCTAACATTTTGTAACATTTTCTTTTTTTTTCAGTGAAAAATCTGAATATTTTTCTTTTTTCATTGAGTTGAATTTTCCAGATTGAGCTAGAAGTATCCCTCCTGTGCAGGACTCCACCATGAAGTCCCCCATCTCCTTTTTTCGCATTATTCATTGTTTTGTATGTGTATACCAAGAAGAAGGAATTGGCCTGGCTCAGTGCCAGCAGAGCTGCTGTCAGCAGCACACATTGAACACCCTGTGCTGTTGCTGAGCAAATGTAGCCTCTCTTTAAAGTCCTTCAAAGAAGGTGGAAGCTTGAAGTGGTTAAACCTTGCCCTGTTCTGTGCTTCCTTCCCCCTTTTGTCTTTCCTTTGGCATCAGTAGATAAAGGCAATCTGTGCCTACACAGGACTTGACAAGCATCTCCAGAGACAACTGGGAGCTCATTTCAACCCCAGTGTGCCCTGGCTGGGCTGAAAGAGGCTGTTCAGGTCATCTTCATCTTGCCACCACCTTCAGCAATCCTCAGTCAAAGGGAAAGTGCAATTAAAACAACCAGTGTGCAGGAAGCCTCACACAAGAGCAGTGTGGTGTTCACTGATAGATGTGGGGACCAGGCTTGGCTTTAATGGATATGGATCAGGCCACCACCTCCCCAGGCTGCTGTCATCTGATAAGACCTGCTGCCTTTGCATTTGTAAGGCATCTGCCCTGTCCTGTACAGCCTTATGTTCTCATCAGGTCTGTGGATAGATAAACTCTCTTAACCCTCACTGGGAAATTTTCCTGTTGAATGTGGCTTGCAAAAGGTCACCTGATGCCTGATAATACTCTTTTTCACTGAGTTTTATTTCAAGTTCCATTTCAGGTCAGCACTGGGTTCCCTATCAATTCTAATTATGCTTTGTAAGGCTGGGACCAGAACTAGGCAGAAAATTAAGGGATGTAATTTGCTGTTATTTCAGTTCGATGCTCCATTTCATGCAAAGAGAGAAGTTCTTAAAATCTTCCTCAGTGAAATTAAGAGCATTGAAAATCCCTTGGATGAAGAATTTCAGAGCTGGACTAAGCTGTGCCTGTTGGTTACATCCAGACTGGAGCTGGTCTGTACTTGCTGCTTGAGCAAAGGTTTAAGTGAGCTGTGAGACCAACCTCTTTTAGGATGGGTTCTAGCATGTTCCTTGAATACTTTCAGAGCTAATTTGGTGTGCAGAATTCTTTAAAGGTCCAGAAACCACTATGACCTGCTGTTCTGAAAATAAGGGGAAAGTAACATTTTCAGGGCTTATTTCAGATTGTAGAAGGTATTTGTAACTTTTGGGCACCTTCCCCACAAATTGGCCTTGGAATGTTAAATAATAATGAGTGTCAGAATGACTGGATCTTTCTCCAAACCAGCATAATTACATATAAACAACACATTTTAGTGTCACACGAGCAACCAATATGATACCTTAGAGTACAGATATTTTTAGTATACCAAGAATAATTTTTTTTTAATTAACTTTTAAAGCTGCTAATTTTAATCTCACTTCTTCACTGCATACAAGAAGTATTTAAATGTATAACACAACATCTCTGAGTGACATAAAGATCCTGGAGAATCAGGCCAGTTCCAGATGATCAAATCACAGAATGGTTTGGGTTTGAAAGGATCTTAAAGACCATCCAGTCCCAACTCCCTGCCATGGGCAGGGACACCTTCCACTAGCCCAGGTTGCTCCAAGTCTTGTCCAACCTGACCCTGAACACTTCCAGCAATAGGGCATTGCACAGGAAGTACAGTGCAACTGCCTGAAGAGAGTGTAGCTGTGACTTGCACTGTTTGGACAACCCAAGGTCATGGTGACATGGAACAGTATCAGACAGACATTTGATTGAGAGCCATCAGACCTGGAAGGGGGATTTAGGTTACCTTCCTGAGACATCCCCTTCATCCCTACCAGCAACAGAGATGCAGACCCGAAGCGGGGCACCTTCATACTTTGCATTAGGAAGTTCCCTGTGCCTGACACTCAGACGCGGTGATCCAGGTTGCAAGGTTGCTAGCGCCCTCTTGGCTGCAATTCTGGCCCTTTGCAACTAATGCTTTTCCAAGCAATTCTTGGGTTGGATTCAGGAGCTGGCATATTCCAAGGGCACTTCCCAATAGGTTGTTTTCCCTCACTCATCTGTGGTAGAGACGGAGAGACTTAGGAATTAGTTCTCATTAACCATGTTGAGTTTCTGGGTGCTGATGCAATCAGCAGAGGATAGCCTGTGTCTGTTCTAGTAACACTTATTTAAAGTTTGTGTTGCCTGAATATCAGAATAGGCTTTGAGACCAGCCTGTTGCAGCAGCTGTAGCTGTAGTAAATGGTCAGAGATTCTCTCCTCCTTCTGCTGTCTCTGCAGCTCTGTATGGCAGATGTGGAGAACTGGACACACTGGCTGTTTCAGTGATTTAGTGGGAAGTGTCCCTGCCTGTGTCAGGGCAGATGGAATGACATGAGCTTAGAAATCCCTTTCAAATCAAACCAGTCTGATTCTGTGTATGTGGTAAGAACAGGGAGTGGCTGGTCCATCCCAGGTGTGGTAGGACTCCATGTGAACGCGGCCCATGCTCTCTCACATACTTGAAGGAACCAGTGTAGTGTATTAGCTGGTGTAAAAGCATTTGCCTGAAAAGGATTTAGATTTAGATTTAGAATATAAACATAGAATCACAGAATGGTTGGGGTTGTAAAGGACCTTTAAAGGTCATCTTATTCCAACCCTCCTGCCACAGGCAGGGACAACTTCCGCTAGACCAGATTGCTGCAAGCCCCATCCAACCTGGATTCGAATTCTTCCAGGGATAGGGCAGCCACAGCTGATCTGGGCAACCTGCTATTTCTAGATGTGCACTGAATCCATGTGACATGCTGGTATTTAGAATTTCTTTGTCAACAAGGTGTGGCATTTCTAGATCAATTGCTTTCTATCCTCCATTTCCAGAGGCTGTGGCTGAGATATTCCAGAGCTGGTAGACACAGTGTACTAGTGCACATACACCTAAGAATGGCTGCTGTTCTGTTATTTGCCTGCAAAGGCTCATCTTGGGAGACATAAAGTAGTCAAGGGTCAAGTCCAATCACCAAGAACAGTGGAGCTGAGTACTCACAGAATTGTTACACCTGCATTCAGACCAGCAAAGCAAGGATGGAGGCAAGCAGTCTCATTTTTCAGTCAGATGAGACGGATTGTTGCATTAAGAGCCCAGCTCTGTTGCAGAAATGCATTCCCTGACAGCCCACAGGGAGGACAACGCTTTTCTGTGCCTTTTCTGCAGGCATGGCAGGGGACTGGGGGGAAAAGCCTGTCACCTCCTTGGTGTTTATGTTTGCATAATACATCTGCTAATGAAGGTACCAGGCACTATGGTAACAAATTCAGTCACGCTGCTTCAGAGCTCACTTCTGTATAAACCAGCATTTTACAAGCAGCAGAATGAATAAATCCTGGTTTGTGTTCCACCTTTAAAACCCACTCCCTACATCCACAGTACAACAGCCTTTGTCCTTTGTCTCTGGTTCTGTAGACACAACCTGTGCTTGGTCTTGCTGGTTGATCTGGTGATCTGTGGGGGCTGCTTGTTCAGCTGTCCTGAGAATGAGTCAGAAATATGAATTTTACCTCTTTCCCTCAGCTGCAGAACATCATTTGGATGTTTTCCATGTGCCCATTCACTGATCTTGAGGAAAGCTATTGTGATTTTCACCTCTGAGATTTCCACTTCTGCCACAAATACAGTAGAAATTAGCTAATGGGTTTTGAAGTCGCTAGGAAAGAAATCTGAGAGATAGATGGGCAGAGAGATTTAGACCACCATTTTATTTATTTCCAAATATTGAAAATATATAGTCTACTTTGGAACAAAAGTGGATCCTAGTAAGAAACCTCTTCTGAGGAGTTTAAAATTAACTGAGTTTGCCATTCTGTCTTGGTTTGTGCCAATTTAAAGGAGAACACTCTGGAATGAATTGTCTCCCTTTATAGTTTCTAACAATCCCTTTCCACCAATAAGGAACATAGATGAGTAGATAACTGAAAAAATAACAGTTTACTGACAAGCTGCAACAGGCAAAAATAAAAAACAGATACAAAACTGCTAAATCTCATGGCCTCATGATGACATGCACATTTCCACACTTAAGCTTTCCTGATCCTCTGGACTCAATACAGCTGCTTATCTTCATAGGAGTAAAACCGAATATCCCCATTCCCATTTGACAAATTTGGTTGAAGCTGATTAAGAAGTTCAAAAGTATTACAGGAAGGGATTACACAGCCCCCTTACACAGAGTTCATTACCCTAGTGTTGGGGGGTTAGGTTTTTTTTTCTTCTTTAGAGAATTTTCTTCCATTTCTTGTCATAGAGATGGTGAATGGACCTTGATTTAAAAGACAGAAGATGTAGCCAGGGCCTTGGCATATCATTGGAATGGTTCTGGGGTGAGGGAGAAGCACTGTGGTGGTTTCTTGCCTTGGGGTGGGTCTGTTTTGTTGTTGTTGCTGTTGTCATTGATGCTTTTCTGCCTTGTTTTATATTCTTATATATATATATATGTATGTATAAATATATATATCTATTTTAGTAAAGAACTGTTATTCCTTTTCCCTTATTTTTGCCTGAAAGCCCCATAATTTCAAAGTTATAATAGTAAGGAGGGGATCACATTTTCCATTTCAGGGAGGTTCCCACCTTCCTAGTCAGACACTTGTCTTTTAAACCAGGACACCTAGTAATCTGGGCTGAAAATTAATAATACAACCCAAAAGTGGTTAAGTGGAACAGGCAGGAGGGGCAGGGTCTGTTACTTAACAGGGTTAATGCCTTGGAAGTCCTGAAATTAAGACAAGAGCTTGGAGCAACCTGGTCTACTGGAAGATGTCTCTGCCCATGGAAAGGGGTTGGAATGAGATGAGCTTTAAGGTCCTGGCGAACTCAAACCATTCTGCAATTCTGTGATTTCCAGGGAAAGTTTATCCTTTGCAGAGGGCTTGTATCAGCACTGATAGGATAGATCCTGGTTTGAATTGGAGTTTTAAGGATGTAAACACCATCTTGGCCTATGTCTGGGCACAGCTCCCCAAGTTAGCAACCTCTTTAGGGTTTCTCCTTTCCCATTCTCAGGTGAATGGTGAGTTTTAGAGAGAAATTGAAATGGTTTGCTTCAAACCTGGAAGGTTGTTGCTGTTGTTTTGGGAAGAACTACAAAAAGCAAGAGAAGGAAGCTGTGGATGGGAAGCAGAATGGTCCAGAAGACACTGATCCACACTTTCAACTGTGTTTGGGGCTTTTTCTACCAGAACTTGCAGCTCTGTCCAAAAGAAATGAAAGATGGTGTTATTTTTGCCCTGTAATTCAGGATTCACTATCAGTTAATAAAGGGAAGCCATAGCTCACAATATACCTGATAAACTGCATTCCCTTCTCTGCTTGAGTTTACATCTTAGTTGGTATTGTGTTAATTGTGTTGTCTGTTAGTCCTAATTATTTATCTGTTAGTATAGAGTTAACAAAATTGTTCTGTTTAATAGGTGCAATATAGGTGGAATCATACCAATCTCTACTTACAGGCATGGCTAAGGTGTAAGATCACAGGCTGATTTTAATATACCACATTTCATTTTAATTTCTCATAATGTGTCAAAAGTTTTGGATGAGGTAAAAAATGAATTGTTGGGAGACAGTTTCTGTGTAAACCTGATTGCATGGAGGCAAAATCCTTTCCACAAAGACTTGGTTGAGCAATGCATGACTCCATTCCCATGTTATTGTTGCTCTCCTGTTGGTTTAATTCCTGAACCTTTCTCCTTTTTGATCTTCAGAAATGAGTTCAGACCCTGGATAGATGTCAAGCCCGTGAAAGCGATAAAAGCAAAGCCCCAGTACAAGCCACCAGAGGAGAAAATGACCCATGAAACCAGTTACAGTGCTCAGTTCAAGGGGGAAACCAGTAAGCCTTCTCCAGCTGATAACAAATACCTGGAACGCAGAAGGATACGCACCCTCTACAGCGAGCCCTACAAAGAACCTCCAAAGGTGAGAAACACGGCACAGGGGACACAGGGCCATCCCTGCTCCTGCTGGGACGTGTCCAACACAGTAAGGCTGGGCTGAACACTGCTTGCTGTCACTCCCCTTGTGTGGTATCCTCATTCCAGCCAACAGGTGCATCTCGGGATCCACCCTGGAGATGGTGGTGAATAAAAATCTAAACGTCCCATGGCCATGTGTGCTGCCAGCCCAGAAAGCCAACAGGGTCCTGGGCTGATCCCACAGCGTGGACAGGGAGGTCAGGGAGGGGATTCTGCCCTGCTGTTCCATTCTGTCCCTCTGCTCTGTGAGACCCCCACCTGCAGTGCTGCCTCCAGCTCTGGGGTCCTCAGCATGGGAAGGACATGGATCTGTTGGACTGAGTCCAGAAGAGGCCATGGAGATGCTCCAAGAGAGGGAGCACCTCTGTTACAGAGACAGGCTGGGAGAGCTGAGGATGTTTATCCTGGAGAAGAGAAGGCTCTGGGGAGACTTCAGAGCCCCTGTCAGTGCCTAACAGGGCTCCAGAAGAGCTGGAGAGGGACTTTGGACAAGGGCCTGGAGGGACAGGACAATGGAGAATGGCTTCCCATTGACAGAGGGCAGGATTAGAAGGGATAATGGGAAGAAATTCTTGGCTGTGGGGATGGTGAGGCCTTGTGGCTGTCCCATGCCTGGAAGTGTCCAGTGCCAGATTTGAGGGAGCTTGGAGCAACCAGGTCTAGTAGAACATGCCCCAGCCCATGCAGGGGTAGGGAATGAGATGTTCTTTAAGGACTTTTCCAGCCCGAACTGTTCTATAATTCTATGGGCTCTGGGACAGCTTGAGGCACTTCAGAGACAATAGTGCCCTCCGTGAAACTGTGAAGAAGTGAGGGTAGTGCTGAGATGAAGAGGTTTTTCTGTTGTCATTTCCTATGTGATTATCCAGGCAGCTTTTTCTTCCTCCCTCTAAAACTTTAGGAGCCCCACATTACATTTTATGCCAGGAGCCAGACATCTGCCGTTAGTTCAGATCATTCCACAGATTTTGACAGTGTGCACTTCTGGCTTTGATCAGATTGAGAATATGTGTTGAGAAGGGCCTGAGCTGAAATATTTTCCAGCCTTGTTTTCTAGGACCAGCAGAGGATCTGCATATAAAAGGAGTCAGTCTATTAAGTTTTAAATGGAGAACCTTAAGTTGTTCCCTAAGTTGATGAGTGCTTAGGTCTGTGAGGACTGAGAGAGATTGCAGGGCGAGCATGTAAGAGAGGAAGGCTTCTGTTCTCCCTTAATTTTTGTGACTGTCCTTGCTATTTTGGGGGTGTAGAAACAAGACATTGTTGTGGAATTTTCTCATGTGCCAATTAGTGTTCTGCACTTCAGGTATCCCAAAGTAATTTTTATCCATTTTGGGAAGCTGTTAAGGACAAACAAACATAGGAGTCCCCTCCTGCACGAAAGATGGAGACTTAGAGCAGCCTCTTTGTCCTGTGCTCATTTCTCTGCTTCCAGTCCAGAGAGAGACAATCCTCTATGGGTTTGCAAAACCCTTCCTGGAGTCAGAGAAAGATGCAGAAATTGATAAAATGACTGATAATATTCCCTCTCCTATTCACCCTGCTCTATCCTGATCTGGATACAATGGGCTCTGCTGGCTCCAGGGGCACTGACTTCAGGGCATCCTGAAAGGAGCTGGCCATTTGCAACTCAGCATAAGCTCAGCTGCTCCCCTGCCTTTGTGGCAGTGCAGAGATGAGCAGATAAGTAACATTTGTGCTGTTTCAGATCTAAATCCTGTTTTCCACTTTTCCTTGTGTCTCTCCTTCTCTCTCCCTCTCTCTCTTTCTCCATCTGTGTGTTGTCGTTTTGCCTGTCGCCCTCCATGCAGGTGGAAAAGCCTAGCATAAAGCCTTCCAAACCAAAAAAGACCACAACAAGCCATAAACCTCTGAAAAAGGCCAAAGACAAGCAGATTGCATCTGGCCGGGCTGCCAAGAAAAAGAGCGCCGAGACCTCCAACACTGCAAAGCCAGAGGATAAGGAGAAAAGTAAAGAGATGAACAATAAACTGGCTGAGGCAAAAGAGTAAATGTCACTGCACTTTCCTTTCTTTCTCATTTTTTTTCCTTTTCTTTCTTCCTTCCTTCCTTTTTTTTCCCCCCCCCCTTTGATTAAATAAAGGCCACAAAATTAATTAGAGGCTTCTAATCTGCTTTTTGTTCTGATTGTATTAGAAGCTTTTCTGTTTTATTTCCAAGGAGGATTAGGAAATCCTTGTTTCTGAGGTCAGGTTGTTCTGCTTTGCCTGCACAACACGGCTCTGCACAGAGTGAGGGATGTGAGGATGCATAAGCAGGGTCCTAAGAGATTAAGGTGATGGATCAACAGTGATTACATCCATCAGCTTGTCCCTTTCCTCAGGCTTGGTTCTTCAGTGCTTTGACAGCATGGAAGTGCCCATTGAGCCATGGAGGGGCTGTGCTCTCATGCCATGAAGCCTTTTTGGGTTGGCCATTGTTGTGTCATCTCCCACTGGTGTCAACAGGTAAATGGGTTTGGAGGCAGAGAGGATCAGTTCATTCATGGTGCCATGGATATGCTCTAAATCCACCAAAATCAATGGTGTGGCCAAGAATGATTTCCTCTGGTGGCACCGATGGGAATTCTGCTCCCAGATGCAACAAGAAAGGAGATCCCATGGAAGCAAAGGGCCAAATCCTCCCCAAGGGTAGCTGGGAGTACATTTAGCTGCATCAAGGCAACTTCAGTCATCAACAGCACTTGAAGTCCTTGATTTAAAAAAAAATGGTGAGGGAAGGTGCAGTGAGCAGTGAAAACTTTCCAAGCACATGGCAGGTTAGGCTAGGTTGTCAGCAGGTTGTTCTTCCCTATTGTTTCCCCTAAGTTATGGATCTTGTTAATTATTCCTGGTTTGTTTTGAATCTTGGTCTGCTTTCTTCACTTCTGGGATGCCAATAGGAAGAGCTAGGTTTCAAAAAGTGGTTTAGTTTGCAGGTGTGACCTTCCAAGGGGTAGAAAGAAATGTGTCACCAAGGTTGGCTAGAGCTGTCAGCCCCCGTTGTGTTTGTTCTTCCAGCTGTTTATGTTCATGTTGGCTCATGAGCATCTCAAGAGGGCCATAAAAAAGTTGCTGGGATCCCTAGACTCCCTCCAGACTAGATCTCAGGGTTTCAATCGTATTTACTGTGCTCTTACTCTAGGAAATCCCCATGACCAGTTTGGAAGCCCTAAACACAGCAGGACCATTTGTCAGTGAGTATGAACTTGCCCAACAGAATGGCATTGCATGCCACAAAATCTGGGTCACTGGATCAGTGGGAGAGTTGTGGTCCCAATCCAAATTTTTGTGCCTAACTTCTGGATTGGGTCCTAAATATGTAAGGATTAATCTTTATCCCACCAAATGGAGCTGTTAAACTCTCCCATAGCAGAGTGGCTGCAAGTTAAGATGCAGGGTTCTTGTTACTTATTTTTGCAGCCCCAAATTTTCTCTCCTAATGTGAAGTCCAGCTTGAAACTTCCAGTGGACAGTTGGGAAGCATGAAGACAGAGATGGGAAGTAGAGTAGGGAGGTGATGTGTTGCCGTAGAGGTGGTGGAATAAGGAAAGTCTTACTGCTAGGGGTATTTTAGAGATGTGAAACTATCTAGCAGAAAAATGGATGGGTTGGGAGCAGGAAAAGTCCCATTTTTTGGGTTTCATCCCATCAGAATTGGGTCTTTTGGAAACATAAATGAGTGGTGGGCTACAAGGTTGAGTGAAAGTTTCCAATGAGGAGGAAAGCTCTGTGATGTACAGATAGTGACATTTGCTGGCCTTAGTAATGAATAAATGCCAAGTTCAGTGTATCATGTGGTGTGTCCTGTTTGCCTTGCGCTAACAGCCTAAACCTTTGAGTATCAGTAAATGTAGTGTTCTGAATTCAGTGGTGTAATTCCAAGCTTAGCTGTGTTAGAACTGTGTGCTATGAGCTAGTCAGGTTGTGTATGTGGAAAATATATATTCATATATAGAAATATATATATATTTAAACCTCCGCTGTTTAGGAGGAAACCAGGGAAAATCCTCCAGGAAGTAAAACTGTGGAAATCTTTGTGAATGTAGTGCTTTTTGCTTCTTTTTTTTTTTTTAATATGCATGCCTCATTAAGATGCTGACCTGTCCATATTGATCATTGCTTTTCTGAGTGCTCAGAAGCCCCTGCAGCACTGCTCAGCTCTGTCTCCAGAGCAGCTCAGCAAAAGGCTCGTGTTGAGCTGGTGGAGAAGCGAGCTGCTCACAGCTCTTCCTACCTGTCACATAAGGGACAACTAGCCAAAGAAGATGAGCTCCCAAGACTTGGTGTGATTCCTTGGCTTTTGAGATGCTTCATGCATCTTCACACTCCTCAGTAATGTCTTTTCCTACAGAGTGTAGCATAAGCTGTGAAGATGATATGTCACAGGAGGCAGAACTCATCAGGAAGGCACTAGACAGTTCAAATAGCTCAACACACCAATCTGACGTAAGGACAGACCATGCAAAAGAATTTGTCCTATTATTTTTCAGCCCTGAGTTTCACATTTTAAGATACACCACACTTGCCACCATTTCACCTGGAATTCTATGAGAATTTAGCCCTTGACTTCAAGGTGAACTAAATTTTTCCCAAGGAACATCACTAAGATACTCAGACCACCTAATCCAAGCATCTCCATGGCTCTGGATGAAATGCTGATCATCCAGCTTGGGATGGTATCTTTCTCTTAAAGAAGAGCATCCATCACAGTGTTTGAAACATACACAGTGAGTGGTCAGAATATAGCTTTATGTTTCCATAATACATGAAGATTTTTGGTGTCAGGGGGCTAGAAGATCTTTAAGGTCCCTTTCAACTCAAGCCATTCCATGAGGTCACTACAAAGCTAGGTATGAAGTGTTAGCCAGTGGTTTTAATTCCCACTCTAGTGAAGGAACTTTCCAAGGGCCATTGAGCAGCCTATTTTTGACACCTGTCTTTGGGTGGAATGGACGGTCCTTGAAAGATTTTCTTTGCAGAAAGAGCCTGGGAGACTGGTAAGGCCTGGATACCTTCCGCTCACATCAACAAAATAGGGATAGAAACCCTGGCTTGTGCTCCATGTGCACCATATCTGCAGCATGCATCCAACACATACACATATCCAAGCACACGGGCTGGCACTGCATTGAATACCAGGAACTACAGCAGAGGCAAGCCTCAGGGTGAAATCCTGCATTGCTGTACCTTCCACAGACTCTATGCCCATCCAACCCACTCAGGTTTATCAGAAAGGAGACCAAATCTCTGCCACTTCAAATTCATTTTGGGCTCTGAACTTGTCAATCCCACTGGGAAACAGTGCTCTGCTGTTCTGTGTTTCCAGCTACCACAATGCTGATTCTGTTCCACTGCTGATTTGTAATATGTTTTACTTTCCTTGTAAAAAGAAAAAAAAAGAAATGTTTTGCTTTTTACCCTGTGAGAGTTCCTGTGCTATTGCTTGCTTTCACATTTTCACTGTATTTGTACTGTTACTCCTTTCTGCAAAATGGTGCTAATTGCTGACTGAGCTCCTGTTTCCTGACTGCTTTGCACACCAATCACCTGCTTCTTCATCTGCAGCACAGCAGTGCCAAAACCTGGCACCCATGCATTCCACAAACTCTTGCCTCTTGGAGGCAGATAGGAAGTGTCTAATTAATATTTTGTGGCCTGGGTTTGGTTGCATATCACAAATTGTCTCTTGTAAACATGTTAAGCACACCTCCTTGTGGTGCTTTTCCATTGTTGATATTCTGATGAAAGTCTCACACACAGACACACACACACACACAGACACACACACACACATATTAATGTACCGCCAATTGATTGTGACGTGCTTGTGATCTTTGCTTGCTCAAAGGGTTCTTTTTCCAATGATAAATAAATGCTGAAGACGAATACCACCTCCTTGATCCTGTTTTCTCAATCAGAAGCACAGTTAAGTGAAAGAAATGCCCGTCCAACAGAAATGAGGCTTGTGTTGCTTAGAGTGCCACTTTCCTGCCTGCTGTAGGGACAGCTGGGCTGGCACAGTCTAACTCCCTTTAGGTGGCTGCTAACCTCAGACCAGTTTGGCACGAGCTGTAAGTGCTCACAAATGCAAAGATGGACAGTGAAGTCATGTGGATGGTGCAAGTTTTCTTTTATTTTCTATATAAAATGTCTTTGAGTAGAGGGTCCGTGCAACGCCTTGCTCATGTCCACCTTGTCCTGGCTCAGGGAGCAGAGACCAAATCCCAAGGAGAGATGGAGGGAGGGCAGATGATGTGTGTTTACCAATGTTAATGACACTTTTTTTCAACTGCCTACAGCTTTTGTTTTCTCCCCAAACCAAACCTGAAAAACCTGGTCTGCTGGAAGGTGTCCCTGCCCATGGCAGGGGATCGGAACTAATTGAGCTTTAAGGTCCCTTGCAGCCCAAACCTTTCTATTGTTCTGTGAAAAACACCTGAAAGGACAATGAGAGGGTTGAAGGGAAGGAGGTGGCAAGTTCTTGGGTTGAGCACTTTCAGTGCACTGCAAATCCAGCCACCATTGAGCAAGTGCTTGGCAGAGTCTGTAGAAGGGCAAAGCAGAGATTTTATATTAATGAAAACATTGGTTGTCTGGAGAAAATGATGCTTGAGAAGAAAGCAGGACTGAGGGCCCAATTTTATTTTAAATTGTGAACCCTAATCTTAGCTTATTTTTTTTTTCTTCTAATTAGCCTGCAATTCCAATTTTTAATCATGTTTTCTCCTTTAATGGATATCCCCACCAACCTGAAGAAAATTACTGTATTTTTGAGCAAGCTGGTCTAGTGGAAGGTGTCTCTTCCCATGGTAGGGGGTTTGGAAGTAGATGGTCTTTAAGGTCCCTTTCAATCCAAACCATTCCATGATTCTGATTTTGAAGCCTCTCCTCCACCTCCTCCTCCTCTCTGCTGACATCCATGGGCCACCAAACTTTTCTGCCTTCCTGTTGCTATGGGCGCTATTTCTCATCCCTGCCTAGTTTTGCAAATCACTTCCTGAATTTATTCAATTTGTTACCGCAAGCTAGTCACAGTGCTGCTTTCTGATGTCCTCTGTATGACCCTGCCTTCTCTCTCCCTTCCCCACCAGTTTCATCCATTCATCAATCACACCTACCTATATGATCTTTGGAGTGTTCCAGCCAGGCTGTAGGTTACAGACTTTATCATTTCACTCTCTACAGCAGAGAAAATGCTAATTTCTAAAAGTTTGGTTATTATTATTGGGGCTTATCTGTGACAATCCATGATGGGCAGCAAAGTGCTTCTCCCATGACACAAAGGTACAGGGTCTTTTCCGTGCTACAGTCTTCACAGGTACTCCATCTGCTCCCTGCAGCTGCCCAAAGTGAATTCTGGAAAACATGCCCTGGCTTCCCTGTTGAACTCTGAGCTTACTCAGCCTCACAAAGCCCAAACACAGGAAGGGCAGGATGCATTTCAAGGGAACAGTAGGACCTATTGGGCTGATGGAAGGCTTGGATTCCCTGGTCTTTAACCATCACTGTCTGAACCCACTGGTGATGACTGACTCCTTAATCTTCACCAAATCACTGGTGACTGGCACTGCTCACCTCTTTCCAAGGGCTGTGCTGAAGGGCTTCACTGAAAATGGAGTGCTTTGTCTTATAAGAGCATTTAGTATGGAGGTGTGGAGGCACTGGCTGGAGGAGAAATATTCTTATTTGCCTGTGTTGGTGTCTGGGTGAAGTGAACAAGGAGGGGAGATAATAAATTGGATTTTGAAAGTCGAGTCTCCCTCTCAAATGCTTAACAACAGAGCATCTTAGAGGTCTTTTCCAACCTAAATAATTCTGTGACCTGAGAGTGATCAGGGGCTTTGCAGAGGTGTCACTTTGACTGCCATGAGCAGTCTCATGAGGAGTTGCCTCCCTGCTTCCAATTTCACTGAGCTGCTTTTAAATACTTTGTGTCCACTCATCTAGGAACCTTGTGCAGGGGTGGCTGAAGTTTTTTCTTGACACCCTTCATCCTTCCGCTCCAGCTTGGGCACAGATCTGAGCTCCCTTTGAAAACCTCAACTCAATGATTAAAACATCATTTTTACATCCCTGACTGGTAAAAGGATGTTTCATCAGCTAACATATCACCCCTTATCCAAATGCAGCCTCTTGTGTCATGATATTCTTTTGATTTAGGGTTTATTTAGAGATGTGCCAGTGCAGGAGAGAAAGAGACTTTTTAAGAAGATGCTTCTGACATAGCTTGTACCTCCCAATGTCCAAGGGATAACAACCATCCCCAGCAGTGACATCGGATCAAGAAAAGGAGCCATACAAGAAGGAGAAATTCCCTGGTATAAACATGATGATACGGATGTGCTCAGCTCTAAGAACAGTATCTTTTCCACATTTGGAAAATATTGAGATGTTCAGACATGGGCTTCTGCTCTGCCTTGTTCCAGCAGTGTCATGGTAAGTTTGATTCAGTTGGGGAATTGGCACCTCACTTCCATTTGCCCTTACTCACCTGAGCTTTCTGGGTTGGGAGCAATTCCACTAATGCCACTGGGTCTGCTTCCAAGCTCAGGGGTGTGGGATGAGGGATAACACAGCTCTGAGTATTTCAGGACTGGTGGTCTGTCATGAACTCTGAACTGCTTATAAACGCTCTTAATTTCTGTTGCAGGGTGCCTTGGGAACAACTCCCTAATCCTGACTGTCATGTGGAGGACATGTGAGGCAAGAATAAAAGAAAATCCTACTAGTGGATTGAAGGCATCTTTATACTTTCTAAAATGCCAGCTTTCCCTTCAGGCAGTCTACTCCACGGAAGCCAATGACAAGGACCAGCCACCAGAAAAATGATGGATGGTAGTGGCAGATCTTAGTGATATGTGAGAGCCCTGACTGCTTTCCATGCGTTCAGTGGTGTGTGAGATGGGAAGGGGAAAGCATTTCTGAACCTCCTTGTTGTCCTCTGCCCACCCCAACCTAGGCTGTGGCATGCAATAACCCTAAGCCCCAAACAGAGCTGGATGTTCCCATATCTTTTAGGAGAGACTGGTGTGTCCTCTCTAGCTCGGAAAGAGGTCTGGAGAACTGGGTCACAGCAAAGAGTGAGGAGCACCCTACATGGCACATGGTGGAGGGAATCTCACCACATAATGGGTGCCAGATGGGTCTGTTCTCATCAGTTAACAACACCCATAAGCACTTGATGGTTCCTGTACCAGATGGTCAAGGCAGGGAAATCCTGAGAGCAACCCCTGGCCATTGGACTGGCCGGCTCCTTGGTCTGGTTCAGGATTTAGTACCCAACTGAAGACAAGTTCAGCTGTGGCCACCTTGTTTGGACCCAAGAGATTTGCCCAGAGAAGCAGTGGCTGCCCCATCCCTGGAAGTGTTCAAGGCGAGGTTGTACTGGAGCTGGGACAACCTGGTCTAGTGGAAGGTGTCCCTGTCCATGACAGGGGGGCTGGAACAAGAGGATCTTGAAGATCCTTCCCACCAAAATAATTCTGTGATCCTGTAATTTTTCAGCAGGGACACAGCCCCCCCATGTACCCTGAATTTAATGAAACACATAGTGCTTTGGAGCCACAGACAGTGAATGTCTTTGCCCCCCTTGCCCCTGCTCTCTCCCCAAGGTTCATTGCTGATCAGAGATCTCTCCCCCTTGGCTCCTTCTGCAACGCCCTCACCTCCCCATCTGGCCCCATTTTCCCACCACACCACCATTCCTTCTTGCCTTCAGAATAATTTTCCCTCCATCCCCTCTGACAGCTTTTGTGTCTGTCCCACGGCTGCTTCTCCAATCCTTTGCTTTCTCCCACCTCTCCCCCTCCAGCACCTTTCCCCTCCACATCACCCCAAATCCCCAGCTCCACCAAGGACCTTCTCCTTCCCATCCTCCTCAGTTACTGTCTCATGTCCTGTCTCTCTTGGACTGTAAGCCTTATTCTTTGCCTGTACTGTGTGATATCACTCACTGCTTGAATAAATGATACCTCACCTACCAACTGCCCCTTCTCTCTCTCTGTTCTTGGTGTGACTTCACTAGATGAGTCTGCGAGTGCCTTGTGTGTCTGTCCTGGTGGCCAGTCAAGCAGTCAGTCTTGCTTCCACAGATCTGTCTGTCTTTTAGGATGACACTGCTCATGCTTTTGTCCTCTGGTATCTTTGTTTCTTTTTGTTTTTTACAGCCACAGGGACAAGCTTTGTTGTCAGTGTAGGAGCCTGGCATATCCAGAGCTGCAGGATCTTCTGTCCTTTGCCACTCTGGTGCATCTGATAAAGAGTTTGGCTTTTCTCCAGCTTCTTGCAAAGATTTCCTGTGCTGCCAGGTGGCTCAACAAATGCAGCAGCCAAAGAGAATGAAGGAGAAATCTTATAGCCCAGAGCAGAAGCAGCTGATGGTAAAGGAATGACATTCCCCTGTAACTGGAAGCAGTGGGCAGAGATGTGTCAGTGGAAATCCAAGCAGATATATATCTCAGGGGAATCGGCAAAATCTGGCTTAGCGTGTGTCAGAGATGGATGCCCAGGAGGCTTCTTGTGGCTCAGAAGGTGCCCTGGACACCTGCTTCCTTCATCCCAGAGGAGGGCTAGACCTGTCCATGGTCCCTCCTACCTGTGAGTACATCCAGCACCCAGTTGTGACTCAGTCTCAGATGGCTCCTTGCTGCCTCCTTGTCCTAATTTATTGCCTCAAAGCACTGGTTTGGTCAGTGCTGGCAGGAGCTGTTGGTGCACATGGAGATGGTGCTTCTTCCAGGTGCTCCTTACAAACATGGGGAGTTGCAGGAGCAGCTCGGTTCCTCTGCCCTTGCAGTGACCCTCACTGCCTGTGGTGTGACACCAGTCTGTCAGAAAGCAAAGGAGGCTCCAGGTCATGCTGAGTGAGCTCAGAGCATGGTCACCAGTCTGGCTTCATGGGCCATCTGCCGGAGTTAGGTCTGAGGACCTAATGAGAGGAAAAACTGAAGCAGTTATGGATGGGAGAGGGATCAAGCAGTGCTCAGTTCCCTGGGCTTCCTTCAGTGCCTGTTCCTGTCCTGTCCTGCCTGCAAGAGCAGACAGAAGAGATTAAATGTGTGGGGAGCTCAAATCCTCAGTGAGGAGCCTGGAAATGCCATTTAGGACAAGCAAGACTTGCAGCTGGGTTGTGCCTGGCATCTCCAGTCTCCTGGAATTTTGGTGTAGGTGCTGGAAAGAGGTATTGGGAAAGAGGATCAATCCCTTTATGTAGGTGATATCCTGCATCCTATCCTATGTGCCACCATGACTTACTTCCCCCTGCCTTGCTTCCGCAGTGCTGCTGCCTCCTCCTTGAAGCTGTACATTCCACCAGTAAAAAGGCACTGAAAAAAATCTCAGCTGCAGTTTTAGGGGCTGACTAGTATTTAGGACATGATTCCTCCATGCTGCTCACAAGTCTTCTAACATACAGATTTCTGCTAACAGAGCTCTGTAAGAGTTTGCCTATCTGCTGCTCTGATTTGAACTCCAAAGGGCTGAGTTCCTTGTTGCTCATCCCACACCTACATCAGGCCAGATTTCACAACCAGGCACTTTCCTCTTCAGGCCTTGCTGGCCCCAAACAGGTGCACATTTCCAGGTCTCACACCTTTACAAGGACAGCAACCCCTCTGCTTGCTGAGGTATAGAGCAAGGCTGAAATTCTGCACTTCCCTGACACAGTGCACAGTGTTACCTGTACTGCTCGATGTGCCTTTTCCAAAGAATACAACTGAGACCAATTATAAAGTGCTATGTTAAGACCATTTTTCAGGACAAAAAAGGTTTGTATTTTCGCTGCTGTTTTGTAAAGACCACAAGCTTCAGTGCACAAAGGGCAACACAAGATTCAGAAGACAGAAGTGACTTGTCATAACCTACTGATAACCTAACTGGGAATTGCATTTGCCCAGAAATCAATGAGTTTTTGTCTTCTGAGGAACATGAACCTCCCAACATCCTCCTGGATAAGGGCACTAACCCAAAGGTGTTTCCTCCACAGACAAGAGCTGTCTCCTCACCTGAATTCTCTGGGAAGGAAAGGACAGATTTCTCATGTTTGTTTTTCTTTAAAATGTTCCTTCAGCACCAAGTTCTGTGCCTGAGGCTGTTTGCTGTTTCTGAGCCACTGGTAGAGGATTCCTGTACCCTCTAGTTCTCTTAAAGGCGACTTTTAATTTTCTGTGTGCCTACACAGACTCATAACAGCTCCCAAATAGCTAAACTCCTTTAAATTAAAGTAATTTTGCGGAAGAGAATACAAGTCATCAGCTCATTTTGGTATGAGGCCACCAAAACATCAAGATGTGAATTCACAGAGGAACAGGGATGAGATGTAAGCAGGTCCTCCACATCTCTGAGGAGCAGGATAATATTGCTGGAGCTGTCAGAGGCAAGTTTAGACCCAGGTCACAAAATCCCAGCTCCATGTGGTTATACCAGGACCAACAAAGAGGAGATGGTGCTACATGTGCTCATGGGGGCCCATGAACACCCCTGGTTATTTCCAGGCACCTTATGCTGCCTCTGGGAAATGAACCCCTACTGAATTTAATAGTCTTTCTGCACCTCTCTCAGGCATAACAGGAGGATAAATCTGTCACCTCCAATTCATCTCTTCTACATTTCTCACCTTCTCACAAAATTAACCCAACAATTTGCCATCAACAGCCCTCATGAGGGCAAAGATCTCCAAACTCTTTCCTCGCTTGGCTTAAACAAAGATCATTTTATAAATGTTATTGCATGTGTGTTGGGGCTTTTTCTGTTTCAGGATCAGGCTTTCCTTTCAACTCTCCAGTTTGCACACTGCCTCTCACTCTTCCCAAGGCTGGTACCCAGGGCTAGACCTTGTTGTGCAGCCCTGCAGAGAACAGCCATGGTTGTTCTCTGCTGTGCATGCTCTGTTGCTTCTGAATAACAACTCCTGGGGAAAAGAATGTAATTACCTACCCCTCACACTCCTTCCAGTTTAAGACAGCTTTGGATGTACAATCATACAGTTATTTATTTATTCATGCAAATGAAGAGGAAGCCTGGGGATGAGATGGGACAGTCTCTTTCTCCCCCTTAGCCCTGAAATCCATGGCTGAAGGATGCACGCAGTCATGGGAAAAGAGCCAGTAGATTAAAAGGAAGAACGTACACTGCAGACAGCAGCTTTTTGGCTGTCTCAACATGGAGGGACCACCCCAGTGCTGCTGAGATGGAGGAATTCCCCTGGTGATTCTAGCAAGGGCTCAGGAAAATGCTGGTGGATGGAAAACAGTTCATGTTGCTTCAGGGAGAGATGATTTTTTGCTTTCAATGATCTCCTCTGAAATGCAGGGTAGCAGCAAGAGCAGGGTTGGATACCAAGGAAGAGGTGGGATGGCTCTGGATCAGGTTGAACCTGGATCATCACTGACACAGGGCAGCCTGAGATCATGCCCCATAGTTCCTGCATCCTCTCTCACTAAATGAGGTGTGAAGATGTTCTTGGTATATGGAGTATTGCTGGTGGCCTTCAAAGTGCACGTGCAGGTGCCCTTGGGCACCATTTCCACTGGCAAGGATGTGCAGGCATCTCCAGCCTTCTCCAGAGACCAGGCAGTGGTTCCTGTCCTAGCAGATCCCTGTTCATCAGCAGGATGGACCTGGTCTACCCTGACAGTGGACACCTTTCCAAAGAGAAGCTGCTCTGCATTTTCCCCCTAATCCGTTGATTTATGGTGCTGGGCTCACCTCATTCCCATAGGAACTACTGGGCTGAAATAACTCAGCAGATTTCCTACCAACCTCTGCCAACAGCTTCTGGCAGCAAATGTCTCCTCATAGTAAGCAAAAAGGGCAAGGTGAGGGTGAATATTTGGGAGAGAGCTGACCTGCCAGGGCTCTTCACATGGTCCTGCTTCTCACACAGAAATGTTTTTTCTTGTGTCTGGGTTGGGCTGATTTCATAGACCAAGAAAATGGTAACCAGCCACTCCATGGTGTCAGCCCCTCCTTCCCTCCTCTAACCTGGAACCATTCCCTGCACAAAAATGATGGAAGACTGGGTGACAAATGGGAATCTCCACAGCCCCTTGATGCAACCACCATGTAAAGCTGCCCATTTTAAATCTTAGCAGGTTTCTCGTTCATCATCAACTGCTTTCTGCCTTTCTGCACTCTCACAGACCCATTCCCATCCATCCATGTCTCTCCTCATCCCCAGACATCCTCCTCCTCTTTCCTAATGAAGACTGATCCCCTTGTTCCCTACGGGTCTTTCCTTTCCCATCCCTCCCTCTGTGCTTTCTCAAGACCCAGTCTTACTTCCAATACATATCCAGAGCTCCTACTGGCAGCATGTACCCAAACTCCAGGGTGCCTTTTGTTCTTCTTTTTGCTGCCATCCAAGACTATCCAGGTGACCCTGCCAGGCATCCAGTACCTTGGTGCCAACGTCAACTCCTGGTGTCTCCTGGGGGTATTGAAGAGAAAAGGGATGCTCTCAAATTTGGGTTAGTATACATCAGCTGGGCTTGCTTTCCTGACAGTTGTTTTAACAGGTTCCAGGTGCTTCCTGGGTGGCACAAGAGCTCAGCTCCACTGTGACAGGGCTTTTACCACCCATCATGAGGGAAAGAAACTGCTTCTTTGTGAGACAATTTTACAGCAAGGTGTTTGTTCTGTGCAGGTTATAATCAATTGGCAAGCAATTTTTGTAGCTGGTGGTGGATGTGATCCTGGTCACAGTTAAACCAAGGGCTGGTCAAAAAGTCCAGCCCAAGCCCTCACAGGTCTTGGGGGCATTTCCATGGGTTTTGGACCAGTTCCTTGCAGGGAGCAGGACCACTCACAAGCCAGCCTGAGGACATACCAAATGTGTGGTTGCTTGGGGACTGCTCTGCAGAGCCATTGGTCATGGGACAAAGTCCAGCTGAGGGGTGGCATTTTGTTGTCATGGGCCAGCTGATTGCTCTGATAGCTTTGCAATGATGCTCTTTCTCTTCTTCCAGGACCCCTGAGAAAAACACTGGTGCTACAGACCAAGAACCAAGTACCTTAGTGCAGGAGCAACTCACATGAAGTCAGGAACTTTCGTCTGAGCAGCAGCTGGAGTAAATGTGTAGTCCGCATGAAATGTGTATTGTCTGGCTGGCAAAAAATAAAGCTGATGATGAAAGCTGAATGACAACTTCTGTTGTCTCTCAAGCACTTTGAAGTTGTTGTGTGATGCAGTTAGCATGCCTGTGCCTTGGTTTATGTATAGTAAAGTTACACAAAAAAATGGGTCCAAGTCTCCCTTTATTCATAGATGGAAGCAGCACTGGTTTTAAAGGTCTCTCTATTTTACATTGGCAACAGAGAGATAGATTCATATCCATAGCTTGTAGAAGTATCACACTGGATTTCAGAGATTATGCCAGTATCCTAGTTGATAGAAGCAACAACTCTCTTCAAAGATCCTTGGAAGATTTAATGCACTATGAATTCTTACCACTGTCAGGATCTTGTGTTTGGATATTTCTGGGTGATGCACACCTTGTGCAACATCTGGCAGATCCCTTTGTCACTGTGCTGTAGCCACAAATATTTCAGACTTTCTTCTGAGGCTGCTAATATTCAACTGATTGCCAATTTGGGTATCACTTAAGGCAATTCATAGGATGGTTTGGGTTGGAAGGGACCTTATGGATCATCCGGTTCCACCACCCTGCCATAGGCAGGGACACCTTCCACTAGACCAGTTTGCTCCAAGCCCCATCCAACCTGGCCTTGAACACTTCCAGGAATGAGGCAGCCACAGCTTCTCTGGGCAACCTGTGCCAGGATCTTGTCACCCTGACAGGGAGGAACTGCTTCCTGATATCTAACCTAACTTTTCATTTTTTCAGTCTGAACCCTTGTCCCGCCACTACATTTCCTGATGCAGAGTTCCTCTCTGTCTTTATTGGCCCCTTTAGATGCTGGAAGATGTTCTGGGGTTTCCAACCTTCTGTTTTCCAGGCTGAACAGCACCAGCTTTCTCAGCCTGTCTCCTGAGGGGAGGTGTTCTAGAGTCCTTATCAAATGCTGGACAAGAGAGATTACATGCCTATGGATAATTGCACTGAGTGTGTGCCTCACTCAACAGCTCAAGTATCCATGTTACACATGATTAAATAATTAACTGTTCTTGCATATAATGACCATGATTACACAATTATTATAGAGGAGACCAGTCCAAAGGTTGAGTGCTAGATGTTGGTTGACTGCAGGAGTTCCCTGAAGCTGTTGGTGCCCAGTCAGCCGAAGATCTTATCTATACAGTTATGGGTAGTAACCCAGATATCTACAGTGGAAAACTTGAGAAAAAGAGGTTTGTTCTTCCATCAGTGTCTGATTTTCAGGAGTGGCTTAGAGAGGCAGAAAATCCAACCCAAACACACACCAAAAGACAAACATTTTGTCTGCCTCTTCAGTTCCCTGAAGGTGAGAGCAGGAACAAGTGGCCACCAGCTTTCATTTCACCAGTGGAAAATGTAGGGATATGTGTCTGAAGTAAAAAGATGAAATTTCCCAGAGGTAGGTTTTGAAGCAGTAGAGTTGATTTAAATGCTGGCCTAAATCAAGGGAGAAGAAAACATGTGTGTAATATTTGTGTAAATAGTGACATGTTTTTCCACCAGACTGGGTACAATATTTCAGACAAACCAAAAAACCCTGAAATGATAATTTAATTTTGTATAGTAGTGCAGTGTTCTGACTTATCATAGAATCATAGAATGATTGGGTTGGAAGGGACCTTAGAGACCATCTCATTCCACCCCTCTACCATGAACAGGGACATATTCCACTAGACCAGGTTGCTCCAAGCCCTGTCCAACCTGGTCTTGAACACTTCCAGGCATGGGGTAGCCACAGCTTCTCTGTGCCAGGGTCTCACCACCCTAACGGCCAAGAATTTCTTCATGATTTCCCTTCTAATCCCTCCCTCTGGCAGTGGGAAGCCATTCCCCTTTGTCCTGTCACTACAGTCCTTTGTCCAAAGTCCCTATCCAGCTCTCTCAGTCCCTTTAGGCGTTGGTAGGGGCTCTAAGCTCTCCCCAGAGCCTTCTCTTTTCCATTCTGAACACCCCCAGTTCTCTCAGCCTGTCTCCATACCAGAGGTGCTCTATTTCTTGGAGCATTTCCATGGCCTCCTCTGGACTTAGGCCAGCAGCTCCACGTCATTCTAATGTTGGAACCCAGAGCTGGAGGTAGCACTGCAGGTGAGGAGCTCTTGGACAGGGCAGAGTCTCCTCCCTCTCCAGCTGCCCACACTGTGGGGATGCAGGCCAGTATCACCTCCTTATCACCTTAAAATTTTCATTTTGCCACAAGCTGGAATATTTACAGTTTATTAAGAAAAAATCAATAATTTCTCCATTCCTAGTATTTCTCTCCCCTCTCTCGTGGTGTCAGCTGCTATCCTCAGACACCTGCTTCCTTCCACTGATTGTTCCATTATCTTTTCTTTCCCTACATATTATGTTCTCCTCAGGTTCCTCCTACTCTCAAAAATAATCAAGTTACTAACTGCACTGCCCATCCCATGTACTATAGAAGATGGCAAGGTCTTTGCAGCTGCGAGTTTCCCTAATTTTGTGACCTGCTCATCTTGCTCTTATCCTGAGGTATTACTCTAATACATGTGATAGTAGGAATTATCCTCCCACCAGCAAGCTTAATTCAGTGCTGCTGGATTTTGCATGCCTGCTTTTATCTGAGGTGTATGTGGCACATTCTTCCAGCCCTGGCCTGTGGTTTGTGTCAGCAGTGGTGTAAATGTGTATGGCTGAGGGAGAGGAGGAAATCCCCCAAGCAAAAAAAGCCAAGGCTGAAATAGGAGCAACACTGCAGACCAGAAATTAGAGCAATGAAAGAAAAGTGGTATTTCAAACTCAGAAATTCATGCAATAGAGGCAGATAGAAGCAAGAGGGCAAAGTTTTCTGTTCCTCCATCCAGGAGCTGGGTAATAATACTGGTCCAGGGAGTACATATCCCCTAGAGAAGAGGAGCAGCAGTACTGAAAAATGAAGAAGAAAGTGCTTGGGAGAGTGTTTCAGGCTGGATTTCCCCCTTTGTAAGCTCCAGACCTCACAGATTTGAGGGCATTTGCTGATTTTTCAGGGAACAGCATTGCTGAGGGATAAGGAGATGTGTAAAGTTCACACTGGAGATGCTTTACTCACCAGCAGCACTGGCAGCATGGGCAGAGATTAATGCTGCAAAACTCCTTTATTTATGGGCTGTTCATTTTTAATGAGGCAGTGACTGAAATTGTTTAGTGGCTAAGGAGAACTCCCAGACAGATCCATCAAAGACCACGGCAGAAGTGAGGGAGGATTCAATTAGGATTTGAGGCCAACAGCATCTGTGGTGTAAAGTGACCAAAACTGTTGGGATTGTTCATTCTGATTTATGGGTTATGTCCTTGTTCTGCTGTAAGGGAAAGCGTGGAGTGTTCCTTTTAACAGACTTCTCAGACAAAATCAAACACAAACAAGCCAAATATTACATGTGAGAATTGTTTATTGATATAGGGGGGTATGTATCCCGACTAGAGAAGGGCAGAAAGTCAGGCAGAGAGGGGAAAAGCATGACACAGAGAGAGAAAGGACAGGGACAGAACATTGCCACCAGGATTCTGGGATGTACAGCTAGCATTCCAGCGGCAGGTGGAGCCGTGTTAGGGCTCAGCCCGTGGAGTAATTTTCCACCCGATGTCAAAAAATGGGTTTATAACATCAAATCCGGAAAATGTTGAGGCATAAATAAGAATTAAATTGGTTCCTCATAGTCCTGATAAGGTGTAAATACCCAGAACTAGACTGACTCCTTGCTGACTTACCCAAGCCAAAGTCTGTCCAAACGGCGATTCAGAGGAATTGACAGACAGATGGATTGTCTGCAAAAGTGATTTTATTTGAGTTGTGGGGAGAGCACCCCACCTAAGTGCTGCTCCAACACTTAAAAATGTCAGTGGGTTTATGCAACAAAAATTTCATCAAAAATACCATACATGCTTACACTTCTAAGGTTAGAAGATAAGCAAGCAAGTAGAAATCATTGCATCAGATTCCTGTACTTACAGTTAGTGTCCACACACTATCCACACACAATCTACATAGCCTGAAGCAGCTAGTCATCCTTATTGCTTAAGTCACACTTGTGCCAAGCTAGGTCTGCCAGGCTTCCTTGTTATCTATACTTGTGCTAAATACTTGCTTACTTCAACTAATTCCTTCTGCTTACGTATGTATAACAAATTCCTTATTTTGAAGGGGTTAAAAGCATGCATTGTGCCTAGGCATTCTTGGGCAAGAATAAGACACATTGGAAGCAACATAGAAGCGAGATGAAACTTGGCAAGAAACGGAACAAAAGTTGAAAAAAATGAAGGACAAAGTTTGGTAAAACCAGTGAGGAAATCACTGAAACAGCGAACAAGAGACTGCAAGAGATGCCTGGAGGAGAAAGGGGAAAAGGGCAGGGCAAGGAAGACACCCAGCCTTCATCAAAGCATCACCGAGGAAGATGAGGAGCCTTCCTCAGTGCAACCACTACGCCTGCTCTTTGCTAACGATAACGGTGAGTTCTAAGAAATAGTTTGCCTAACCCCAGCTTTTCTAAGGAAAACGATGAATGTGCATGAGTATAACCACACATTGTAATATTCTGTGTACCAGTGTGTGTATTAGGAGGAGATATCCCCCATGCACCCGGCACACTGAATAAAACAATTCAATTTTTTTGAGGCTTGGGGCGATTCAGTTTCAATAGCACAAAATATCCAACAGCTCTTTATCATGCCATGAATATCATGTTGAGTTTGGTTGGTTCTCTCCCCTCCTCCAGTGATTCCTAGATGACTTATGCTCCCTTGTTTCCTCAAGACTCTTATAAATCCTTATCTGAATTATTTAACCCCCATTCACTCCCCGTTTCCTCCACTGACTTTTATCTTTTGTTTCCTTTACCTTGATGTGTTTATTTTCTGCTCTGTCATTCCAGTCATTTCATTTCTCCTTCTACCCTTATGCATCTTTCATAACTTACCCCACTTTGCTCTGGCAAGGGGCAGGTTTTCCTACTGGTGGAGTCAATTTTTGTGGCATATCTAGGTTACTGTCAGGACTTCTTTCCTGTGTAAAATGTCATTCATTTTGTATGAATCTGCTTTAATAATTTATCCCACATCAAAGATGTATAATTAAATCACCATCCTGAAAATGGCTTTTCCATGTTGAGGTAATGGAGCAGAGATGGGCTGGAAGGTATTATCCCCAGATAGTATTTTGGTGTAAAATAAGCCACAAGATTCAGGGGAAAGAGAAGGCTGGAACAGCTGAGAAGATGCTAATGTTTGGGGTCTGGATTAGAAGAGAAAGCAATGGACACAATTTTATTTTGCCTTATAGTAGAGAACATCAAATGCTTAAGAACAAAATTATCCCTATCCTAGCCAAAGCCAGGACAGATGTGAACCATTGAAATACCTTCACTGATGACTTTTGTCTCAGAGCTAAGCAGCACAGAGCTGAACCACTTTAAAGAGAAAGACCCCAAACCCAAATCTTTGCCATAAAATCTTATTCACGCATCTCAGGATTCTGAAACCACTCAGGATTCCATTACTTACCTTTCCTGAGCTGTATATTTCCCCAAACTGGTCCAAAAAGGATCATGACATGTAAATAAAGCATGAATTCATGTGAATTCATAGTGATGGGAGAGCTGCTGTAGTCCTGGTGATCTAGGGATACCTGTGAGTCAAGGTTGGTACCTGTTTTATCTTTAATGGGAAGAGTGTATTTGATCTGGCTGAGATGGAGTTAATTTTCCCACAGCAGCCTTCACAGTGCTGTGCTTTGCACAGGTAGCTGGAAAGGTGTTGATAACACACCAGTGTTTTGGCTGCTGCTGAGCAGTTCTATCTCTCTGACATTCCCCTTCCCATCAAGGAATTGGGAGTGGGTAAGATCCAGAACCAGGCCAGCTGATCCAAATTAACCAAAGGGATATTCCACACTGTATGCTGTCAGCTCAGATATAAAAGCTAAGGGAGGGAGGAAGAACAGGGAGCATTCATTATTCTACAATATTTGACTTCCAGAGCAACTACTATGAGTGCTGAAGTCCTGCTTCTGGGGAAGTGACTGAACATTGGATGTGGAGATTAAACTTTCTTCCCCTTTGCTTCTGTGTGCAAAAGCCTTCATTTTCTTTTTGCTTTAGAAAACTGCCTTATCTCAACCTAACAGTTGTTTTTTGTCTTATTTTCCCTCTCCTGTCCCGCTGGGAAGAGGAGTGATAGATAAACCAGAGGTTTTGATAGTAGGTGTCCCTCTCTGTGCTACAAATCAAAATATTTGGGAATCTCATTGGCTCTTTCTGAAAAACTTCCAGATATCATCCACATTTTCTTAGGCCAAATCTTCCCTCTTTGTCTTATCTCTGTTGTTCCTCTGTGCAGAGAAAAGACATGTATTGAACAGCTCTAAGCTAGAGAGGCAAAAAAGGAAATTATTCGAATTCAGAGGGATGAATGTTGTGTTATTAACAGGCTTAAAAATATATGAGTTGTAATCCTTAACCCTGAGTTCTTCAGTCATCTGGTTAGATGTGGTTTGGATTCCATTTTACTGCTTGTGTGAAGCAAGCTAAGAGTGCACCTGTGCAGAAGGAAGCTCCTTTTTGGAAAAGCTCATTGCTCCTGAGCTGTTTTCAGTAGGGGGATCTGGGCAGCACATGGGGATGCAGGTGCTTCAGAAACACCAGGTGACTGAATGCAGGCTGATCTCTTTGGAGAAATTGTCCTGCCACATTTTAATTGTGACAAGCAGACACAGAATGAGGGGGTACCAGCTGGTGCCATCTCCAGTGTGTTCAAGGAGCTCTGTAAACAGTGCCCTTGGCAACGAACCTTGCCTCAGGCAGTATTTTTAACAGGCAATGGCCCTACTAATGCCACAAACTATGTATCTATTTGGAAATGTGAAATGGTTGTTATAACACAATGTAAAACACAAGAAATGTTCGCCTGAAGGGTCTTAGTCCCCCTTCTTTATGGAGAAAGGCAACTTTGTAGCAAAGATTTCTTTTCTGCAAAGCTTTGGATTAGGAACAAAGACGAGGGAAGGCTGGCAAAAAATGAAGTGGAAACAAACATGGACCTGGGGATACCAGTGTGTAAAAACTGGACATACCCAGCCATGTGTGCTGGCACCCTGAAACCCCTCGTGCTGATCCCACAGCATGGGCAGCAGGGAAGGGAGGATTCTGTCTTTCTGTGGTGAGACTCCACCTGCAGAGCTGCCTCCAGCCCTGGATCCAACATCAGAAGGATGTGGAGCTGCAGGAGTGAGTCCAGAGAAGGACACAGGGATGCTCTAAGGGCTGGAGCCCCTCTGCTGTGGTCAGGCTGAGAGAGCTGGGGTGTGCAGCCTGGAGAAGGGAAGGCTCCAGGGAGACCTTAGAGCCTCTTCCCGTGCTTACAGGGGCTCCAAAAGAGCTGGAGAGTGACTGTGGACAAGAGCCTGAACAAAGGAAACCCTGAGCTTTTTTACCTTCACATCTAAGTGTGAGAGTCTGGGGTCATGGGCTCCTGCTGTGTCTCTTGAGTGCCTGGTCACCCTGTGCCTCCTGTTTCCCCAGGTTCCTGTCCCAGAGCTCGACCTGCAGCTCACATTGCAGCTGCACACCAAGCAACCTGCACTGAATGTGTTCCTCAAGAGCCCTCACTTTGTTCTAATTGAGCACTGCTGCTAATGTTCTGAAAGGGAAAAGAGAAATTTCAGTACATTTAACCACTGTCCTTCCATACAACTTTATTTCAAATACCAGATAACACAATTAAGGCTAACAAGATTGCCTTATGAGAGTGGAAATGAGTATCAATATAAAATCACATAGGAATCTCAAAAATCAGTTACTGATCAACTGCTTGATCATTCACTGCTTGTTAAAATAGGTGCCTCCTAAAGAATCTCTCTATCCCCGAAGACTTACACAGCTAATCAATTATATTTGCTTTCAAATGACACCTCTGGCTAATTCAATTGAGTGTGGAACCCCATATCTAGGTGCAGTCTCCTCTAGCAGGGCTTTTACTGCTCCTCCTGTGTCAGCCCTTCTTGCTGGCAAGGCTTCTGCCCAGCCTGCCAGCTATCTGCTATCACTGGAAAATTCTTCCACCCAGCATAGGAGGCATGTCCCTGAGTCTGTTTGCAGTCTCCGAAAAGGGAGGTAGGCCAATGGTTGCCATCCTAACCCTGAGCTCAGTCTGATACTTGAGAACTCCTGGCAAGCTGGGAAGCAGTTTATGATTCTTTCTGTGGCAACATAAATTCCTGGAGCTATCCTTAAGTTTTTAATTTGGCTAGCTATTGCCTCTGTCCCTCCAGGGGCTTGACTGTGAAGCCATCTAGCCACGATGAGTGACTGAGTATTTCTTTGGCAAGAGTTGGCTTTCCCCCCTTTCACTTCCTGGAAGAAAATGAAACTTGATATAATAACATTTTTTAAAGTAAAAACATGAACAAGTGCACATAGTAGCAACCCAGAAACTAAAGAGTTTCTTTAGAGGAAGTTAATTGTCTCCAGAGACATGGTCCATCTGTGCATCAACTGCATATTTGATGGTTGCAAAATAAATTCAAAAAGGCCTCACTTGCAAGGCTGTGATTCTTTAATCACCATACCTTAAAACCCTATCTATCGTGCAGAGCATGTCACAGGATTTTAAATATTTTCCCACTTAATCTTTTCAAATACTTAAACAATTCCCCAATCAATCTTTTCTCTCAGTTAAGTCCTCAAATCTTTGCAATGCTCCCAACAGCAGTGGCAGGCCATGGGCTGTTCACCATGCAGACCTGCCATGGAAATGCTCCCTGCATGCCTTACAAGAGACTCCAAACCAACAAGGCTCCCTTGCAAGCCTTATGGGGGACCCGAGCCCCCTGAACAATTTGCAAGAGACCCCAAAACCCTGCCTGCCTTACTGGGGGATCCCAGGCCCTGCAGGCTTTGGGAGGGACCCCAGATTCCTCCTTCTGTGCACTTTACACTGACCAGGCTATGCATTCACACTCAGCCCACTCCAGCTGTTTCACCCACTGCACCAACAGAGAGACCAAAATCACTAGAGAAATATGCAAGAACAAAATATCAGCTTGGGGTGGGAGCCTCCAAAAGCAAGGAGGAATCCCCAGGAAAAGGAACCCTGGATCTATGGGGACTGTGAGGGGTTGTTCTCACCAAGCTGCACAGGAAAACCCTAACCCTAATAATACAATTGGATGCAGGGGGATACATTATCCCAAGGGATGACAAAAAGGCTGAAATACTTAAGGGTGTGTCCCCAGGATGTGGCTGTTCACAGCATCCTTCTCAGTCCAGGGGAGTGACTGGGCTGAGGCATCTTGTCTTTGGGTGGTGACATACCCTCACTGTTGCTGCTTCCCTGAGTTTCTGTGAAGTGACAGAAAGGAGATGACAGTCAAGGAAATAGCATCCAAGAAAGGCCCAGAACTTTCTGTATCAGAACAAGAGCTGGAGAATGAGCATGGGTATGGCTGCCATTACTTCTCCTCCATTTCTTCAGCCTCTTGAATGTCTTCTCCCTGGCTCTTCCCATCATTTATCCTGGATGCTTGACCATTATCACAGGTAATGGAAATGATGCTCATTTCAAGCAGAAGAAATACCTTTGATCGTTTTGGGTGAGAATCTTGGAAAGCACCATGATTTCCCTGTGCTTTGTGATTGGAAAACATCTGCAACATCTGGATAACATACCTGGAGAGGAAGAGAGACTTATAACATCAGCCTTTTCTTGCCAGACTCTGCAAAACAAGAGGCCAAAAGGTTCTTATTCCAACCCACTCCATTCTACACAAGTCTGTGCCAGCAGTACCAGCAGCCATGTTTTTAGAGAGCCCACCGTCCCTCCCCAGTTTACCTACTTTTCCCTGCCTCTGGAATGACCAGAATTCCCAGAGCTCTCCTCTTATCATTGCTGCATGGCTGAAGGCTGGAGAGCAAAGCAGAGCTGTGCAGTCAGGACAGATGCCACAGCAAGCTCCCTCCGTGCAGGCTGAGCCCTGCTGAGCTGGGGGTGTGGGTGTTGCCAAAAGTTCCAGGGTTAGCAAAACATCTCCTGTGTCACCCAGAACGCCCACAGGCATCCACAGCTGCAGCCAGGGGCTCTTCAACTGAGCATAACTGCTACAAGGCTTGGCTGACAGCTGTCAAATGAGTAATTGGCTTACATGGATAACAAACACATCAGAATCAGGCAGCTGAAGCACACAACTAATTTGATTTTAATATGGAGAGGTTGTGCTCTGGATTCTGCCAGGAGAAAACGAAAGAAAATCAGGAGGGGAGAGAAGCTTCCTCCTTCCATTGCACGTTGTCCAGAGGGACACATCCAGCTGTGCCCAATATCTCTTCTACCACTCCTGTGGGTTTCTTGCCCTTGTCCAAGGCCATGCCATTGGAAATGTTCCCTTGCTGAAGACACTGGTCCATGAGAGCAGAGGCTCCCTGGCTGTCCTGCCTCTCACTGAGCAGCTTTACAAGCAGCTTTTCAAGATAATCTTTGCACAGGCCAGGTGAAGCTCAGGCAGGCTGCAGTACTTCATCAGGATTCTTGCCATGTGGGTGATGAACATCCAAAGGGTCTGGCACCAGCAAGTGTAGGTCATGATCAACTATGCCTTCAATGATCTCTTCAGTGATCTCTTCTGGAACCAGCATGCCATCTGGGCCGTCAGAGGTACCTGCTTTACTAGGAAGCTAGGACTCTTCCTTTTGTTGCTTCCAGTACACACCTGGAAGAGGAATGCTCTTTTTCAGCAGTGTCCTCTCCCATGTTCCTTGCAGTTAACCAACAGGTTAGAGAGAAAGTCTAAGTTTCTGTTTAGACCATGCTCAGCTTTGGTTTCTTTTGGTGTGGGCTCTTCCTCTGCTTTGACATTGCCTGACACCTCATAGAAAAAAAAGTTGTGTCTAACCTGATGCCTGGTGTCCCTCTGCTTGAGCTTGTGAATCTGAACATAGTTTTGTCTATGGGTTGGGGCTTCTTTTGCGTCTCGATATCTGAAGGCAGCATCATGGCCAGTGGGGTTTAACCCACCACCTATTTCCCAGGGGCTTAATACTTGCCAGTTCAGACCTGAGCCATGCTGGGTTTGCTGCCCATCCAGGACCTTGTGCACCCTCTGACTGGCAGGCAGTAGTTGCTGTGAGACAATGCTTTTAGCATCATGCAGCTTGTTCTTGAGCTCAACTGCTAGCAGCTGTGCTAGGAAACAGAGTTTGCTTGTATCTATGTCTCTGGTCCAGCCCATGTTCCGAATGCTGGGCAGCATCACCATCAGATCCTTGATGGTGTTGCTTTCCTGTCTGGATCGGTGTTTAGAGGAATAAGAATTTGCCCTGGAATCTTTCTAGCTGCTGAGGTCACTGTTGGTGCTTGCCCATTTCAGGCCAACTACAAACATTATGGTTCCATGGTCTCCCAGCAAGGGCTCCTTAGATATGGAATTGAACAACCTGTTCAAGGTGGGCCAGTTTGTGTGAGGGAGGATGGGTGTTCACTGCCTCTGCCCAGAGGTTACATCACACATCTGAAACCTCCTCCCCACCCCTCTTTTTGGGGGGAGTCTGTGTAAACCTGGCTTCTGTGGGCTGTGATCTCCCCCACCCCAAACTCAGCCAGGGAAGAATCTCTGTTGTGTTTGGCTTTCTTGTGGATGCATTCCCTCCCCTCTGCCTTGTTTGTTTTTTCCTAGGCCTGTGATGATTAAAAAATGGGTTTTCCCTTTATTTAATATTAGTGGTTTAACTTACAGTCCAAAGTCCCAGTCAGGTATCTTCAGGGAGGCTTCTTTGGTTCTAGCTTCTTTATAGAGTTTTTGTTATAATAAGCAAAACTTTACAGCAATGTTTGAGGCATGAACTACTTCAGTCTCTGACATCAGTGAAATCTCTACAAAGAAATGATTGACACTGCCACCCCTCCGGAAAACCCTTTTCCCTGCAAATTCTGCTGCTGAGGTAGGAGCAGGATTTCCTTGGAAATGCCACAGCATGGCCAACCTGGTTTCACCCTTGTGCTGCAGCACAAGCCTCACAGAACTACCAAGTCTCTGCCAGGTTCTCCCAGTTGTCCCAGGAGGGGTTACAAGCAAGAACAAACCAAGGAGAGGAATTTGAAAGGGCTCTGTGTGTTGGTGGGTACTCACAAGATGATGAGATCCCATCCACTGGTGGCTGGGGGCACAGTGGTCGTGCCAGCATGGCAGTCCAGCAGCTGGTACTGTGGTGAGATGCCAGGGTGCTGGAAGGGCTTCCAGTAGTGCCTTGGGCACGGGGCCACTGCCAGCAAGGCCAGCAGGAGCAGAACACACCTGGGATGTGTGAGCAGATGTGAGCCACCACTGCCTGGAGTCACCTGGTAACAGAGGAGGCAGAGCTGGGGCATTGCTGTGGCCGTGCTCATGTGACAGCTTGGAGCAGGACTGAGGCTGTGGGGATGGAATTTCCATCACCAGGAGACAGTGTCATACACATAGAACCACAGCATAGAATCCTACAGTGGACTGGCTTAGAAGAATAGTCCAATTCCACCCCCCTGCCTTGGGAAGGAACACCTTCCACCAGAGCAGGTTGCTCCAAGCCCCGTGCAACCTGGCTGTGAACACTTCCAGGGATGGGGCAGTCACAGCTTCTCTGAGTACCTTTGCCAGGTCTTCACCACCTTCATACTGACAAATAAAGATAAAAACCACAGCAGGACCTTTTCCCAGAATCTTTTCCAAACAGATGTCTATGGAAAGTCTTTTTTGGGGATATAAGCCCACTCTTCCTTCTCTTGCACTTCATTCTTTATTGTACTCTGTTCCTTCAAGCCTTAAATCCAACCATCAGTCCCAGCTCTATATTTTCGTCCAACTTTATCCCTTGCAACCCAAAATCCACCCCCTAATCTCAAATCTACCCTCAGCACCAAATCCACACTCCAACTCAAAATCTGCACCCCTAGTTCCAAATCCACCCTCCTCAGAATCAAATCCACACTTCAGCCCCAAATCTACTCACGGTCCCAAACCTACTCCCCAGTATAAATCCAACCCTAAATCTGCTTCCCCTGTCCCTCCAAGCTCCAAATAGGCTTCCTTGATCCCAAACCCACATCCCAAGCCCCAAATCCACCCTGTCCCATTGGCTTCTCCTCCCTCCCAGCCCCTCACAGCTTGTCCCACCCCAAAAAGCAGACATGTTGGCAGTAGCAGGTTTATTCTCCAGTTTTCTTTCAGAGGAGTAGGGCAGCCAAGGGGCTGGAGCAGGAACAGAGCTGTCCCTGGTGTCAAATGGTGCAGTTCCCCTCTCCATAGCGCCGGCACCTCATCACCTTCAGGTAGGTCTCCACCTTGTGCAGGTCCTTCTTGAAGCAGGAGAGCAAGCCATAGTTCTGCAGCAGCGCGTCCTCACTGCGCAGGTGGATGTCGAATTTCTCGTAAGTGGCTTTGAGGATCTGGGGACCCCGTGGGCTTCGGTCCTGCAGCTCCTGCAAGAGGGTTGAGAGGTGCTGGGGGAGGTGGTGGGGGCCTGGGAGTGAGCATGGCTCACAACAACCTCATGCTCCAGGCTGGGGCAGAGTGGCTGGGAACAGCCCTGAGGATACTGGTTGACAATGGCTGAACATGAGCCCAGGTGTGCCCAGGTGGGCAAGAAGCCAGGGGCACCTGGCTTGCATTAGCCATGGTGTGTCCAGCAGGACCAGGGCAGTGACCATTCCCTGTCCTGGGCACTGCTGGGTACCTCCAGTCCCGGGGACAGTTCTGGGCCCCTCCTGACAAGAAAGACATTGAGGTGCTTGAGCATGTCAAGAGGAGGGAACGGAGCTGGGGAAGGGTCTGGAGCACCAGGAGCAGCTGAAGTAGCTGGGGGGCTCAGACTGGAGAAAAGAAGGCTCTGGGAGGACCTTCTCACTCTCTATAGCTCCCTGATAGGAGGGTGGAGCCAGGTAGGAGTCAGGCTCTGTTCCCAAAGAACAACTGACAGGACAACAGGACACAACCTCAAGCTGTGCCAGAGGTGTTTCAGGTTGGACATCAGGAAGAATTTCTTCACAGAAAGGGTTGTTAAACATTTGAAGGGACTGTCCATGGAGGTGGTGAAGTCACTCTCCCTGGAGGTGTTCAGGGAATGGCTGGACATGGCACTCAACCTCTGGTCTGGTTGACAAGGCAGTGGCCAGTCTCGGACTCAGTGATCTTGGAGGTCTTTTCCAACCTCAGTGATTCTATGATCTTCCACAGGCCCAGTGCCACAATTCCCATTGAACTTTAAATGAGGTCAGGGGTTTCTCCCTCCAGTCTTAAAGCATATTTGAAACATATTTTTGAGTGTATGTGTTTGCAGGAAGAGCAGTGATACAGGGGTGATGCTGCAGTGAGAAGGGAGCTGGGCACAGGGCTGCAGGGAGGGAGGAGTGTGTCTTTGGTGTCTCTCTGTACCTCATCCAGTCAAGGAGACATGGAATCTGGCAAACAATTCTCTCTTTTCTCCCACTTTGCCAGCAAACAAAGCTCTAACCCAGACACAAGCCATGTACATCTGGAACTGAGCTGCACTCCTCCTGCCCTGCTGTGGCCACAAGCTGCCACAAACAGGAAAGTTTTTTTAAGGAAAAAGTGCCATAAATGGGTGAAATATGATTGTTTGGCTGTTTTCTGTGTACCATTTCCTAATGCCCAAGCACATGCCAAACGGGGACAAAAATCATAGAATCGTGAAGCCACAGACTGGTTTGGGTTGGAAGGGACCTTAAAGACCATCTCATTTGAAGCCCCCCTGCTATGGGGCACACACCTTCCACTAGACCAGGTTGCTCCAATCCCCATGCAACCTGGCCTTGAACACTTCCAGGGATGAGGCAGTCACAGCTTCTCTGGGCAACCTGTGCCAGGGCCTTACCACCCTCCCAGCAAAGAATTTCTCACCCACACAAAAATCTGGAAGTGATGCTGATACCTATCCCTACTTTCTCCTGCTGAAGTGCCAGGAAAGAAGGTCTCTCTTTACTCTCTGAGCCTGACTTTCAGCATCATTTTAATGCTGGAAAATGTAAAAAACATTCCAGACTCATTTCTCACAGCTGCAGGTCTCAGAGCTCTAGCTACAGGGTAAACCTGCCAGATAAACTTAATTACAGAATAAACATAACTGAAAAGGTGTCCTAGCAGATAGTACACAACTTCATTTAAAACAACAAAGCAAAAATAAAGTAGGTTATAAAGGGGACTTAGAACAAAGGTAGGCAGTGACTCTTTACATGGACAGATAGAGATAGGACAAGGGGGGATGGTTTTTACTAAAAGAGGAGAGATTTAAATTAGATATTAAGAAGAAATTCTTCCCTATGAGGATGGTGAGGCCCTGGCACAGGTTGCCCAGAGCAGCTGTGGCTGCCCCATCCCTGGGAGTGTCCAAGGCCAGGCTGGATGGGGCTCAGAGCAACCTGGTCTAGTGGAAGGTGTCCCTGCCCATGGCATGGGGTTGAAATGAGATAAGCTGTAAGGTCCCTCCCAACCCAGACCGTTCTGTGAATCTGTGATTAGTTCTTTCTTGAAGAGGATCACCCCTCAGCTTTCAGCTCTCTGGATGCTATATTAATGAGGGAAACACCAGAGTACAGGTTTCCATCTGTACACAGATGTTTTTATAAAATGTTGTGAATCATCACAAAATTTACCATATTTCAAAGTATTTCACATGGATATGTAGCAAACATTATTTTGCTGTTAGTAAAACTGAATATTTTTTTGTTGCTGGGTTTGGGAAGACTTTGTGTGTGAATTGTGATTCCTGATCAGTAGTGCTTTGTGATGGGTGTTAACATCTGCTCTGCGTTTTCTTATCCTCCCTAGTGATGAAACCAAATGTGCAATACCATGATCTCATTTTCTAAAGGTAAACAAAGTCCTAAGGATGCCACCGGTCTTCAGAGTGGAAGGTGGTGCATGGTACATGCTGCAACTTACCCTCATCAGAGCCTGGATCCCTTCTTCCAGGTCCTTTAGTTTTTCATACACTCTGTCTGAGGTGCCAAAAACCAGATTGTTTGTGAACATCTTGCTTAGGTATTGCACCGGGGTTAGCCAGGACTGGATGAGAATCAGGGAAAACTGAAGAAGCTCCATGTCCTGAAATTGAAACAAGAAAGGATCAAAGCTATGCAGGGGTATTTGATAGCATGTCCTGCTCCCTCTGGAACACCTGGAGATGTGCCACCACTCCTACAGCTTCAGCAGACACAAAGTTTTCAGGCTGGGGAGCACCACCCAGACCTGTGTCCTATGCAGACAATAGTTTTTCTCATGCTTAGGGTGGGAATGGGGTTTATAGTGTAGCCTAGAAAAGTATTTCTTTCTTTATGCAGGGTTCAAGTAATGGAAAAGGGAGGAGAGGGATGAAGCACCCAAGTGTTCACAGATGAGAACCCTCTGTTCCTGCAGTGAAGCACAGCTGGGCTCCTCAGGCAGATCTGTGCTTCCCCTGAGGATGAAAGAAACTTACTGATTTCTGCTGAGCATCATCCTTCTTCATGGGAGCAGGGATGGTTTCCGAGTAACAAAATGCTACCTGGGAATTCTTGTTTGTGTGTCTTTGGTCCTCTGGAATATAGGTGCGTTCCTATGGAGACATCCCAAATACACTCAGATCTCTTGCCCACATTCTGGAGAAGACCTCAGACACTTCCCAAGCTGTTCTGAATGGTTACTCTTTGCAAGAAATAAATCTGAGACATGAGGTGCCTTTGGACAGGGTTGGCAAGGTAGGAAGCAGGAATATCATGTTGACACAACAGCTACTGGGCCTAAAGGTCTTTGTAAGCCAAGGTGAAGAGGTGAACCCAAACCACATCTGAACTAGGTTCTCCCAAGGAGTAAATGACCCAAAAGGACAGCTCTTGCCAAAGTGACAGCTCGTGCCAGCTCCTGTCAGCAGAAGAAACTAGATAGTTTTAAGCACCTCTCCCAGGACCAGAGGTAACCAACACAGGAAAGTCTTGTCACATATCTGTGACATGTCCCAGCTGATCCTGTGCAGCCACAGTCCTGAGAAGGATGTGCAGGATGAGAGTAGGGGGGCAGAGGGCTGAGAGGAGGCAACAGGGTCCAGTCTTATGGGACATAACCTGTGCTATCCTGTTAACACCCTGTTTCCTTATGGAAAGAGGACAAAAGAGACACCAGTAGCTGAAAGGTGTCTGTTACACAATCCTGAAGCCATCAAGCTAAAGTGGAGGAGATGACCAGAGGCCACACCACTTACAAACTCCTTGTATGTCTCAGCAGCCAGGAGGTGAAGGTGCTGAGCCCTCAGCACAGCGTTGGCAAATAGGCTGGAAAGGGGGATGGCCGGGAAGGTGGCAGCTTGTTGTGGCCACTGCAGTCCCAGAGTGATCACAGCAATGGCGAGAGGAGAGAACCATGACCCTACAGCAAAGCACAGAGGAAGGTGTTAGCAGTCCTCAGGAAACTGGGTTGAGGAGGGAGTGGCACCTGGAAATTAATCCCCAGCCTCTTCTGTCCATGCTGGCTGAAGGCTCATCTTCCTTAGTGCCTGTTGGCACCAAGAGTAAGCTCAGCCTTCTCCAAAATTCTTTGAAACCCTTTCACCAAGACCTGCTCCCACCAAGAGCTTGTGCTTCTCTTAGCGTTACCAGCACTGTCTTCCTAGGTGGAGTCATGGCTGCTCCACAAAAACTAGTGTGTGTCCCGATGTTTTTCCCTGATACACTCATGGTTTTCCTTTTCTCATGAGTCCTTGCCCATGTGAGAAGAGCATGGTGCACTCTGGTTACATGAGCAAGCAGGGGAGGGTGAGTGCCATGGCTTATGCTGTACTGCTGATGTGATGCTGGCTGATGGTGACATTACCTGTGTTCTGGCACTCTGGGATATGACTGCAGAATCTGGGGATCTTTGTCAACCCCGAATATTTTCAGCCTGCGACATCTGACTCACACTAGTGTCTGTCTGCAGCAAAGACCACAGACTAAATCTCAGACAAATACCCCTTGGAGGAGAAATGCCCTGGAGCCTGTAGGACTTGGCCTGTTTAGGCTAAAGATTAATTAATGAATTAAAGTCACATTGCAGGGAAAGGTATTCTTTTTCATTGATTTATAAATTGCCATACTTTAAGTTAGGGCTGTCACAGAGTGTGTGTATCCCACCATATACCACCCCATCATCATCTCCTCTCACCCTACACACATGGCAGCACTGACAAATCCTTTAAAACTGTAATAAAAAGTACCTGGAGCCATTTCTGCCTGGTGAGTTGCTCAGGTGTTGCTTGACAGTGAATATTTCCTCCTTTCATCTGGCAAGGAGAACTGTTGAGCCACCCTTTATATAGCAGGGTGTCTGTTTAAAATGGATCTGTGTGTCTATGATCACAACTCCTCTGCATCTTCTCTGTGCATAAATGCACAGGTGTTCACAGTGGTGCTGCCTCATTGTAGTAATTTATACACAAATGTACAAGTTGGGAAAGTTGTTTTCCTCAGGACAAAATCAGTGCTCAATGATTTCGCCATATCCCGCTGTTTATCGCACATAGAAGTTTCCTGGTCATTGGAATACCCATCCCAAGTCAAATCAGTGCTTTTATATGGTGGAATCTGCTTTGTCCACCTGTTTTTCCTGTCTGGTTCTGCAGCCTTGGCTCATAGTTCACAGGCCTGACTGACCAGTTTAGGAGATTTCTGACTTAAAGTAAATGGCAAGTTGTGCCAGGGGAGGTTTAGGTTGGATATGAGGGAAAATGGCTTTCTCAGAAGGCTTGTACAGACCTGGCACAGGCTGCCCAGGGCAGTGGTGAAGTCCCCATTCCTGGAGGGGTTCAGAAGTTTTGTTGATGTGGCACTTGGGGACATAGGTTAGTGGCGGGCTTTGCAGTGCAGGGGGAACAGTTTGACTCAGTGATCTCAGAGGGCTTTTCCAACCCAAACAATTCTGTGATTCTATGATGTTTTCCTCTTTATTCTTAGTGGGGAAAGAGATGGATGGATGTTGTCAGATTAACACTATTTCTTTCAATTTCTGCCAAGATATCAAATACTCAGCAAATAGCATTGCTGAGCTGGTTTGCTGTGGGTGTGACAAAGAACTGTCATGTCTAGGCACTTGTTTGGGTGCCTGCCCATTGGAAATCCAACTGCCAGAGCTCTGGGAGGTTTCTCTCATTCTCAGTCTGTGAGAAGATCTGGTTGTGAACATTTTCCTGCTCCTAAACAGATTAAGCAGAGTGCTGCTGTGGAAAGGAGATTGACGAGATAGGGAAGAGAAGATGGGGAAGAGAATCATAGAATCATGAGATGGTTTGGGTTGGAAGGGACCTTAAAGCTCATCTCATTCCAAGCCCCTGCCATTGCCCACCTTCCACCAGACCAGGTTGCTCCAAGCCCAGTCCAACCTGGCCTTGAAGAGGAAACACCACAGCATAACTACACTTTCTTTTGAGCAAAATGAGACAGAACCTCGGATGGGCAACTACGAGGGGGTGTTTAAAGGCCTTTTAGTCCTCATAAGGATTACCCCGAGCCACACTGGTTTGAACTCTTGTTGGGAGTTCAGGGTCTGTTCCTTTCTGGTCAAGTGGCGATTTGTCTTCCCCACACCCTGCGTTTGCCATGCCTCCCAGTTTGGGTCCAGTTTCCAAGAGGCAGCATCATCCCTGGGGCAGCTGGAGCAGAGGGTGGAGAGGTGGTTAATAAACATGGTCTGTTAATAAGCATGCTGTGTTTATTAACATGGTGTGTTCTGAAAAGCCCCTGAGGTGGAGGTTGGTGGTGTCACAAGGTAAATGTCAGTCCTTGGAGAAGTGGGAATGACTATCAGGTATCCCGTCACCCAATAGCCCGCAACATCTGGTTGTGTTTTTCGACAGATCATGTTTAAATATATCAATATTGTTCAGAGATGAGCAGAGCAGCAGCACCTCAGCACAACCCACGCACTGCTGCCTGTGAATGATGATGATGATGTACCACTGCAGCACCTTGCACCCGTGTCCTGCTGCCTCTTGTTGTCACTGGCTGGCTCTCTACTTTTGTTAGTGAAAGCTTGGTGCTAAGTCAACATTTTTTATGTTTTAGCCAAGCATGGAGATGCCAGGATGATCAGCCTGCGTTATTCTCCTAAGGTTTGGGGTGTCCCCAGTCACTTCTGGGCATTACATGAGAAAGAAGCATTCTGGGGAAGGTGGTGTGACTGAAATGCTGGGCTGGGAAAACACGCACCACTGGCAAAACTATAGTTGCATAAGCTCTTAAATCTCAACTTAGCATTTTTCTAGATTTCAGACAGGCATTTGCAACCTAAAGCAGTATCTCTTAAAAGCAACATGTCACTCTCTAATTTCCAAGTTCCTTTTCTTTTTTTGAAAGACAGAAAAACCCCACTTCTCTTTGGCATGTTCACACATCCACCCACTTTACTCTTAGCATCACCTACTCTAACAAGTTCCACTAAAGAGGTGAAACAATTCTCCTTGTAGGTACATGTGCTCCCTGATTTCTAGGAACCCCCTGGCATGGGGTGGCTGTGTGGAAGAGGACCTTCCCAGCCTGACCTTCCTTACCTGGACCTTCCCAGGTAAAGCACAGTGAGCCCTGACCAAGGAACCACTGCCAGCCCAGGCTCTGCACATGGAGGGCAACAACGTGATTGACAGAGGATTGAAGAGGCAGCTGATTCCTCTTGTAGCTCACTGCTCAGAGGGTAAATTCCTTCTGGAATTTATGGGTTTTGCTTACTGGAGGACTGCACAGCTTCACTGAACCGGTTTGGAAATATTTTACAATCATAAATTCATAGAATGACCAGAATTAGAAGGGACCTTAAAAATCATCTTGTTAAAGCCCCTTCCACTAGTCCAGGTGGCTCCAGGCCCCATCCACTTTGGCCTGGAACACTTCCAGGGATTGGGCAATCCCAGCTTCTCTGGGAAACCTGTGCCAGGGCCTCACCACTCTCACAGCCAAGAATTTCTTCCCAATATCTCATCTAACCCGGCCCTCTGGCAGGGTGAAGCCATTCCCCCTTGTCCTGTCAGTGTGAAACCATTCCCCCTTGTTCTGTCACTGCACTGCCTTGTAAATAATCTCTCTCCATCTTTCTTGTAGGCTCTTTTAGGCTAAAGAGGTCCAGGACTGCAACTCAGTCCATGCAAAACCAGCCACCCTTGTTCAAACAGCCCTGATTCCAGTTTCCAACATGTGGAAATGTATTTTACAATTATTTTTTCTGAAAACCCTCCTGTTTTCTGCATCCATAAATGTTGGTTGGAGTTTTTAGCCTGGTTCCTTACTAAACCAATCCAAAACATGCTGTTTTTCTGCTTTACCAGTCAGCCTGGAGGTCTACTGCTCGTGCTCATTTGCCACATGCATCATTACCTCTCTTCCCCGCTTCTGCAATTGTTTTTCCATGATAATTACCTATTAGAAAAATCATATACAGAGAAGTGTGCAAAAGCAGTCACTAAGACTGCATCTATGTATTGCAATTTTTGTGTCACTGGCTTGGGGTTGCAGCACAGGAACCAGATAAAGGGATTTCAGATCCCAGGAATAATCCCTACCCATGTCCTGGGGAATGTCACAGTCACTGCCCATGCCTCAATTTCTCCATTAGTAAAATGATGGTCCTGACACTCATTAGCAACACAGCTGCAAAGTGGGTAATGATTGCAGGGACACAGGTAAATTAAAGATAAATTTCATCTCTCCTGCTGAAAACAAAGCAAAGCCAGTCAATTTAGCCCCTTTCCAGTGATTAAAAAAAAAAAAAAAGTCTTTTAAATTGAAATGAGCAACAGCAAATTGTCCAGGAATAGGAAGCAGCAGGGAATAAAAATAGACTCTGGGAAGAGTCATTTATTCCCTTTTTTTCAGTCTCTCTCCACCAGTGCATCTGACACCATCATGTGTCTCCCAGCATGAGATGCCACTCAGGAACCATCAGTCTTAACCTTCCTGGGCTGAATTGCTTGGTCAGTGCCTCTCCAAATGAATGCACTGTCCTATGGGATGCCAGTGGGGTGGGAGGGAAGGTGCTGAGGCCAAATCCCAGCTCTAGCAGTGCCACAGTCTGTTGGAGATTCCCAAAACAGCTTATGCTGAAGGGTTTGCTGTAGGGTGTGGAGAGGAGCCATCCCATGGCACACAGTATGAACAGGACTGGACCCTCTCTGCTCTGGAGACAGGTTGAGAGAGCTGAAATTGTTCAGCCCAAAGAAGAGAAGGCTTTGGGGACACCTTAGAGCCCCTTCCTCTGCCTAAAGGGGTTCCAAGAGACCTGGAGGAGCGCTTGGGAAAAGGGCATGGAGTGACAAGACAAGGTGGAATGGCTTCACACTGCCAGAGGGCAGGGTGAGATGGGATATTGGGCAGAAACTCCTGGCTGTGATGGTGGTGAGGCCCTGGCACAGATTTCCCAGAGAAGCTGTGGCTGATCCATCCCTGGAAGTGTTCAGGGACAAACTGGACGTGGCTTGAAGTAATATCCAATAGTGAAAGGTGTCCCTGCCCATGGCAGGTGTCCCTGCCCATGATGTTTTTTAAGGTCCCTTCCAACCCAAACCATTCTGTGATTCTATGGCTTAGGGTGTTTAGCACAAGCTCTCATAGATCTGCTGATTGCTGGGTGCTCAGTTTTGGCTTGCTCTTTGTGGCTTCCATTTCATAAAAAGGCATTTTCTACTCCAGTGGTGTTACTGGGGATGGTCAACAAATACAGAGACTGTCAGCATGGTTCAACTGCAATTTTATAAATCTGCAAAAGGGTTGACTCAGTTTGTAGTTTAATTTTGGGAAAGTCATCTTACTGCCTGCCTCAGTTTCCCCATGTATGAAAAAGAGTTTTGAAGAGAATTCACTCTCAGAATCATTCCCCACTGCTTCAGCTCCCAGATGGCACAGCCAGGAAAAACCCTTTCCCAGGATGCTCAAGAGGTGCTTTGGACCAGCCCTGAGATGAAAAGGATATTGTGTGACCACATACCTGGCTTCTGTGCATTTCTCAACCATTTACAACAGTCTCAGAGGCAGTCATATTTTACCAATTTATTTTAATGTACATTTTGGGGAAAAACCAAAAAAGTCAAAGACTTGGTCCTTGAAGATTCTGGTCAAGCTGTGTTCCAGGCAGGCTGCTTCTTAGGGCACTAGGGTTCTGCCTCCTTTCCTTTTTGTTGCTATGATTCACTGATGTATATTCATGGTCTAGTATCTGCTTGGTTTTGTGTTCTGATTTTCTTCTTGCTTCCCTGCACCACTGTTTTCAATATGACTCCATCTCATCAGACAAATTAAATCTAAAATGCTGGCAAATGTTTTTGAGTCAATTAAAAATTTGATTTATTTGGTGCTTCTGCTGTCTCAAGGAAGGCCATATATTTTCCTGATATTATGGGGAAATTGCTTTGAATGTATGAGAAAGCCAAGCTCGAATTATGGTTATTGAATATTTCCATTAGCAAGACTCTCTGCAACGATGAGATTTTTCTTCTTCTTGGCTTAGGGAGAAGCTGGAATGAAAACTCTGGGCTGTTTAGAACATGACATACACAAAATTTGGCCCTCCCTGACTCCTCAGGGCTCTCATGCACCCAGCCAGATCCTACGCAGCAAGAAGTTTCTGTTACTCCCCTTGAAAAGCATTATTTATTTATTACATTTAAATCCTTAGCTGAGATTTCCAGGACCTTTAATTGTCTTTATTTTTGCTGTGAGTTTCAACCCAATGTTTAACCCATTCCCCAGGAAGAGGTAAGGAAAACACCCTGTTTTACTGCCTGACACTTCAACCACCATCTCCTGAGCTGCTTTCCTCTCTCTTCCTTGCACACCAATATTTAAATGTTCAGCTCTAATTTCAGCACTAAAATCTTTCAACTACAATTGCTGGTCTTCACAGGGAAAAGCTATCTGAATTTGCATGACACTGACAAACTCTTGGGGCAAACCCATGAGATTTGCATCAGATATTCCATCATTCAGTGGAGAAACCTGGCTGCTAAATTCTTCCAAGATGCCATCTTGGAAGGAGCCAAGGAATCACAGAATGGTTTGGGTGAGAAGGGACATGACTGTTAATCTCATTCTAATCCCTGCTGTGGACAGGAACACCTTCCATTAGACCAGGCTGCCCCAAGCCCTGTCTTGAACACTTGCAGAGATGGGGCATGTGCCATGGACATGTCCAACCCCCACTGTGAATCCCACATGCATGGCTCATTTCCTCTGGAACTAAATTGTTGGGGACTTCGTGCCACTGACTCCTCTCACTATTGATCCCTCTTTTAAGTCCTGACCATGACACTCAGGCTGGGTGGAAGAAGGTGCTTAATTCAAAATGTTCTGTAACAACATTAGAGGTTTCCCAGACACTTTTCAATCTTAAGAACCTCCAAGCAATTTGGAGATACACTGCACTTTGTATCTGCTGCTTGGCAATCAATGAAATAGTCTAGATGAATTTGAGGAGAATGAACAGAATATTCTCCCTTGGTGGAAATAAGTTTATTGCTCTAGGAAAGCAGAATTATACAGTGATGACTATAAAAAAATAATTCAATAAGGATAATTGGCACAATTCTACATTAGCTTTCAAATACTGATGATAGGACCAGCCCTTGATGATGTCTCCAGACTTCAGCAATGTATTAATTAATGTATTAATACACAACACACGTGGTTTCTGTTCTGTGAAACACCTTATCATGGTTTTATAGCTCATCAGTGGTTATTAACCCCAGGTTAACACTGGATCAGTGCAGCAGAGCCTGTGCTTACTGCATGAGGCACTTCTGCTCATATCTACTTTATTTTTAGGGTAATTCCATTGATGATGTGTCTGAACAGAGTCATAAAGCCATCCAAATGCTATTAAGCACAGCTGACACCTTAATGATGTTTTTTGCAAGTTGATCTCTCACAGCTTTAATGGCTGAAATGATCATTGCTTTTATAGTCAGAATTTCTCCTCCCTTTGAAGTAGAGTCTGAGTTGCTTGTACCACCACAAGAGAAGGCAGAGGGGAAGCACTGACCCAGCAGAGGCCTAGGGCAAATCAATAATTGAATACCTGAATTTTTCCAGAGGAAACTTATTTATTACATGACAAAGCAGGGCAGATTTTCCCAAAAGTGAACTTGGCCCTTGGGGCAACCCCAGGTGGGGAGCTGCTGGTCACCTGTTTGTGCATCCAACATCTTGTAAATATCAGACTGTGAGCAAATGGAAAGGGAATACCAACACATGCCCAGTGGCTGGAAAGTCATGGTAAAATTGGTTGTGCTGTCTAAACAGTTCCCCAAAGAGCCTGTATTTACAAGATTTGTCTTTTTGCAGAGATACCCATGAGTAACCCTGTTGATTTGGAGTGGAAATTCATATAACAAGCCCTCTTGTTTGGTTGTGGACTGCATGGGCTTTCCATCTCCATCCCCTAATACAAATTTATTCAGATTGTCTCAGCTGCTTAGGTATTTGGCCATTTCTGCTGACATAAATGTCTAATTGTCCTCATTTGTCATGGCTCTTCTGGACAGGATTGCATTGTGTGTTTATAATTCAGGCATCTGTCAGAGGCTGGGGAGTGAGTGTCAGATGGGGAATGGACAGATGTTTTCTCATCCTTCAACCCATAACTGGCTGCAAAATGAAGTTGTAATTCCTCCCCATTACAGCTTCTCAGCTCTATCTAAGCTGGGAGCCTAGGCAGGCAAATAGAAAGATCTGGCTTCTAGTAAAACCTGCTATCCCTCATCAGACAAGTTATCTTGCTGGATTTAGCAATTTAAGCTTCAGCTTAAATTAGGTATGTTTTGAAAGGTATTTTATATGGGGTTTTTAATAAAATTTTGTATGGGGGTTTTTAAAACAAAGAACTGTGAACTATTTCTGAACTGTGCCACACTTTCTTTTTATCACTTCACAACTTCCCTCAATGACCATCTTCTTTCCATCCCATTTCTTCCCTACAATTTCCCACATGGTTAGTTTAAATCATATTTCTCTGGAAATCATCTCTGCAGAAACACTGCCTGCAGGTAAAGGCACATGCAAGTGAATCATAGAATGGTTTGGGTTGGAAGGGACCTTACAGACCACCTAGTCCAGACCCCCAAGCAGTGCCCTAAGGGGAAACATTAAAGGGAAAACCAAAGGAGAGCTAGCCAAGGTTAGGAGAAGGACTGGGGGGTGTGGTGGGGGGGTTTGTAATGAGATGATCCTGAAGTCCCTCTCCAACCCAAACCACTCTGAGATTTTGTGAAGAAAAAACAAGTTTTTTCCATTGCAGGAGCTGGCCTGGTTTTGATGTGGTACACAAAGTCCTAGAGCTGGATATTCCATATCATCATTGCTGGCCAGATGGGGACCACAGAATAAATGATCCACAAAATTACGGCTTTAGCTTGAGGGTGAGATGTGCTGTGACATCACTGAGGGCTGCCTACTGGGTGGGCACACAATTCACTACAATTATTTAGAACAGAGCAGGTATTTTCTTCAAGGAAAAAAAAGATACTAGCTTATTCAGAAAGAGTTAAAAGGTTCTGCTGCTTAAGAAAATTAAATCCCTTCACAACTGTAAAGTAAAAAAAAAAAAAAACGTGGGGGGAAAGGGAGGAAAAAATTACTGGTAGGTAGGTTCTTTCTCTTTGGAGTGACTGAGACCCAAGAGAAAGGCTAACACAAGAGCTGCAGAGAGTTTCTTCTTCAGGTCCAAAGAAATCCCTTCAAAACAGGAGAGCAGATACACAACTGTCAGGATTGATATGACCCAGTTATTAAAGTTATTAGACATACCTCTGCCCAAATGAAGGTGCAAACCAGACCATATGCCAAAGTCAATAGTATGGCTTTTATTTGACAGTAAATATGAGAGAGAGAGGGAGAAACAAAGAGAGAGAAATAGAAAGTGGGGGGGTCGGGGAGCAGGGGGTTGCAGAAAGAGAGTGACAGAGACAGAATAAGGAAAATATCACCACCACCACTCCCTGGATCCCAGCAATGCTCCCTTGATCCTTTCCAGCTGGTCTTCTTGGTGGTGAAGGTGCCCCCTGAAAGCAAATCCTCTCCCAAAGCCTCAAAAGTCATAGAAGTGAAACAAAACCCAAAAAGAAGCTCCAATTTTCTCCTAATTCCCAGCCTGCTCTGTAGCAAGCCCCACAGACAGAAACAGATATCTGAGGAAAAGTTACCTTCCCACTCCCTACCCTCTAGCCCTTTATTTCTGTTTTTTCCATGGTTAGGAAATCAGAATTCCATGGGCTATAGAGCATCTCATCAGTATAGAGATCTCATATGTTGTGCTCAGCTGTGCTGATGGAGATGGAGATGGGTGAAGATGGATGAAAGGAGGGCTGAGAGCAGAACACTTGCCATGAGCAGATGGCAAGGGGGGTGAGGATAGGGGAGAGAGGGGAGAGAGGTCTCTCAGGGGAGTAAATCTGGCTCAGGAAAATGTTCCTTTTCCTCTCTGGCCTAGCCAACTCAATTTAGGTGAAGTGCAATTGGTCTCTCATCTGTTAATGCTGTGCTTTTGGAAGGATAGGAGAGAGGAATCAGTCAGTCAAGGTGTGATTGAGGGATTACTGATGGAAAGACCTAATGGAGGTGCCTTTGCTGCATTGCAGTGGAATAATACATGGATGAAAAGATTCTCTCCTTTCCTGATGGCTTGGGGAGAATTTTGAGGAAGCCCTGTTTGCACCTCTAGGGATGCAGCTACAGAAGTTTGGGAGAAGCAGGTTGGCACAGCACCAGCCAGGATGGGCTGAGATAGCACAGCACATCCCCCTTGGCATCCTCTGGTATAACACCTTCCTGCAAATTTGGATCCTGTATTTAGTCCAGAAATCACCTCTTGGCTGCAAGACACCAACATCTACTTGCTTTCCTTGCCAGCTCCACCACATCCTGCCAGGACATCTTGGTTCCTGAAGGAAAGACTTGGGCATCACCACTGAAGTACCTGTGGGTTGCATGGCTCCTGAGATTTTGCATGGGTAGGAAATCTGCCAGTGCCCAAGATTTGCAGCTTTGGGTCCTTGTGAGCCAGAGATGTGCCAGGGTTGGCCCATAGCTGCTCAAACATGGTCTGGGCCAGCTTACAAGGGAAACAGTACATGGTACAGCTTTCTTCCTCAGAGAGGAAGGATCCCTACTGCATTTTTCCACTCAAGGACAAGGACTGCTCTTGTCCAAACCCAGCTGTGTTTTTTATTGTTTGCCTGGAGTGAGCTCTGTCATTATCTGTAAGAGAGTACCAGGCAAAAAATGTCCTGTTGTGGAGGAGAATGGTCACTCAGAGACAACAGGCACAGGGACAAGGTGTGCAGCCTTTCCATAGTGCAAACATCCTCATTAATCATCATCAAAAAATCCAGGCAGTCATGGGGATCATTGAATGTGACAGAGTAAGAGAAGGAAGGGGAGGGAAAGCAGCAAGCCAAGGAGGTTCCTTGCTCCAAGGCTTCCAAATATCCTCGGGCTGGCCTAGTGTTTTCTAGTAATACTCTGGGAGTTTGAGATGATACATACACTGATCTTCCTGTTTCATTTTTCCTTTTTCTGATCACTGTTTCTAGGAAGATGTGCTCAGGGCATCCTGCCTGTTCGAGGGATGGCACTGGAAGATCTACATTCTGCTATGGAGCACCTCTGAGCTTTCCTTGAAAGCCAAAGGGTCAAAGAAGTGTTTCATTTTTTTTTTTTGTTTACCCCCAGGAAAGGGGGAAAGAGAGGAATTGTATATGTATTTTAGTATTTCCAACCATCTGCTCCTTACCAGGGACAGTAGCACAACTCCCACCTGCCTAGCATGCTGGACTTTCTTTTCATTTCCAGGCCTGGCTATGCATGAGCACCATGGCCTTGTGCTACTTCACCCACCTGCTGATGGTCCTGGCTCAGCTGTTTCCATGACAAGCAACAGTGGGATGTCATTAGAGGCTCTTCCTTCCTGGGTCAGTGGGATGCTGACAAAAACCGATGCAGATGCCATGTCCTGAGATACCTCCCTGCCTCTCTCTCTGTCCTGTGACCTGTCCCACCTAAATCTTTAGGGGATTTACTATCATGAAACCTCTATCATAAACAAACTTGAGGTTATCTTCATGGAAAGAGGCTCTGTTGAGCTATAGATCCTCCTCTCTGTGAGATGCCTACATGCTGCTGTGACAGTCTATTTTTTGCAGGTGAAGACTCATCTGTAATGAGGCTGAGAGCTTTGACCAAGGTGAGATTTGTAGTGGAGTGGGGTGATGAGCCTCAGTACTTCTCCTAGGGGCCCAAAAGCCACCCCCTCCTCCCCTCCACGTACCACTCATGTTCAGCTCTATGTACCTTTAGACAGATGTAACCACAGGTGAACTTGAGCTGGTTTTGGGAAGAAATTTGGACCCGTGTTCAATATTTGGGCTGTAATCAAACACCAGCTCTGACCCCCTTTATTCCATAGTACATCCATGCTCTCATTGCACCCATCTTCTACAAAGCAAGGACGTAAATCTGCTTCAAACTTGTCTGCTCAAGGTGCTAAAATCCTATGCAGATAATTCTGTACTGAGAATTCTGTACAGACAGCACAGGGCACACATGAAAGGGGCTATTCACATATGGACCATTTTTTTACCTCCCAGTAATCTGGATTAAAACAGATTCCACTGTCTTGGCCCCTCTACTGGATCTACTTCAGGAAAGCCACCTCTGGCCTAAGTTTGTTTTGAACAAACCTCATCTGGGATAAAAGAAAAAAGCAATGCCCCAAACACACTCTTTTCCCCATGTAAGGGTCGGTCCGAAGTTTCCCTCGTCTTTGCCTCCCGACCGTCGCAAGGAGACTTTGAGGACCCCCACCCAGACTGACTCTGAACAATGGCTTTCTGGCCTGACCAAGGTGGATGCTTGCCAAGGGACTGTTTGCAGGTGCTCGCTGTGCTTCANGTTCATAATAGAATTGCATTGCTATCGTTTTTAATGGAATTGCATTGCTATCGTTGAATAAACTGATTTTGTCCCCTGCATTTTGCCTGTTTGTACCTCTGAGATCGAACGAACCATCACGACCCCCGCTCTGTATTAATAGCGGATCGTGACACCCCAGCAGCCATTTCCAGCCTTTTGCTGCCATTTCTGTGAGTTTCATCAAGCCACAGAATGGTTTGGGTTGGAAGGGACTTCTAAAGATTCCAACTCCCCTGCAATGAGCAGGGACACCTTTAACTAGTTCGGATTGCTCAGAGCCCCAGCCAACTAGACCTGGAATGTTTTCAGGGATGGGACAGCCACACCTTCTATGGGGAAACTTGACAGTGCCTCACCACCCTCAGAATGAAAGAATTTCTTCCTCATATCTAGCCTGAATGCATCCTTTTTCAGTTTAAAACCATCCCCCCTTGTTCTATTACTGCAGGTCCAATAAAAACTCTGCTTCCATTTCATACAAGCCTCCTTATTCCCATGCTCTGTGCTGTACAAACCCAGACTGCTGGACCTCTGCCTGCATTTGCAATTTTAAGGATACCCATAGCAGTAGGGAAAAGAGGACAGCACCCTTTTGAGAAATTCCTATTGGAAAGCACAGCAAGAATAGACTGAAACACAGCCTGGATAAAGCTACAGAGTCCAGGACTGGTGGTTTTAAGATGACACCCAATGGTGTGGAGCAAGACTGCATCTGAGGTGTTCTGGCCACCAGGCCAGGAATAACCTTAAGTGTGAAAACTGTGCTTAAAAGATACCAGATTTACCTGGATCATTAAAATAAATTTTTTAACAAAGTGAATGCAGGTGTAACTTCAGCCTATGGCTGGTCTGGGACTGCCTATCCCTCCCATCTCCAGAGATGTCTAGAAAGGCTACAAGCAAGGAGAGAACAAGTAACTGATTGTGCATGATATAGAAAAAAAAAACAACAGGGGAAAAGAATGAAATATTAAAAACATCAAGAGAGACAATATTTGGACAACCTGGTCTAGTAGAAGGTATCACTGACCATGGTAGTGACATGGTAGGGAGGTAGGGAGGTGGAAAAAGGTCTTTAGGTTCCTTTTGACCAAAATCACTTAGTGACTATATAAATACTTCCAGCAGGAGCAGCTGTGATATATAAGCCCAGGGAAGAATTTTACATGCATGGGAATGTCAGCATTCAAAGCTGATTTTCCAGATCAGGGAACAAACTGGTCTGAGGCTCAGGGGGACCCAAGCAGAGGTAAAACCCATAAGGTTACACTTCTGAGTCTGTCTGGGGCTTTCATGGGGTGTTCTTAGTGGGCAGCTGGATTCCACAGCCCCCTGTCCATTGCACAAACATATCACGGACCAAGTGGAGGTTGTCAGCTTTTGTGTGGCATATTAAGATGCTCAGATAAGTGGATCTTGAAGCTCTTTAAGCTTTTGGAGAACTAGAGAAAATGTTTTAATTCTGAGGCTTTGTGCCTCAGTTGCCCATCTGAGTTGTATTGTGACGAGGTGAAGTAGAATTCTTTTCAGCACTTTTTCCTTCTCACAGAGAAATTCCTGACATCCTCCAAGTCAGAGATGGGACCAATCTTTGAGCTGCACAGCCAGATTTCACCTGTGTCCCCAGGAAGCTATTTGTGGGCTCCCACCCCAGCCAGGCAGGCAATTTCCAATAATGCAGTTTTTTACCCCAGAAAAACCCCAGGCTTATTTGACAAAAGGGGAAGTTTAGCATTCAAGTCCACTTTGACAAAGGGAAAGGAATGGAAGACAAGGCAAGGAAAAGCGTGTGTTCGTAAGGCAAGACAAGGTTGAGGGAAGCAAGGAAAGCAAGTCAAATGAGAAGCCTGCAGGGCAAAGCAAGGAGAGTATAAAAAGAGTATGAAAGTACAGGTGGGACGTAAGTGAGGAAGGCAATGCAAGGCAAAGGAGTGGTAGGAGAGGTGAGGGAAGGATGCCTGAATGTCAGTAAGGCAATTCAAAATTGGGGTTGGCAGGTCAAAGGAGGAGCAAGCAAGGCAAGGCAGGGCCAGGCAAAAAGAGGTAGGGAAGTCCAGGAGCTGGACGGGTGAGGAGGTCAATTGTGGGAATGTTAGGCAGTGCAAGGCAAGGCAAAGTGTAGGTGTGCAAGGTAAGGGAAGTGCTAGATAGGCAAGGCAGTGAGTGTCCTAAGAGGAAGAGGCAATGCACAGTGTGGTGAGGAAAAAAATGTTAGGCAAGCCAAGGTGGGGATGGGTGAACAAGTCAGTGTAAGGCAATGGAGTGCAATGAAGAGCACAGGAAACACACCGAGGGTTTAGTAAGGGAATGCAGAGTTGGGATAAACAAATCTAGACAACCCTAAGGAGGCACAGGCAAGGCAAGGCAATGCCAGGCCAGGGAAGAAAGGTCTAGGAAGGTGAGGGTGGGGGAAGATCTCTTGAAAGATTGAGTTTGGCATGTGCTTTCCACTCCTCAGAGGGGGTCTTCTAAAATTCTGGCAGTGCCCTTACTTTGGACAAGGTAAGCACTCTCCATGCTCAGTCTTGGTGTGCAGCTGATACAGGCCTGGGGCAGGGAATGCCTGGTAACTGTGTTCTGGCACCTTTGTATGGGATCAGTCCTGGAGGTTGATAGTCCAGAAGGAGGGGATGCCATTTCTTTCGAGAAATTCCTCTCTTCCGTGGGTGCAGTTGGATGGTTTTGGTTGAAACAGTAAGCAGCAAGAGCTTTCTCAGCTGGCACTTTTGTGAGCTGTGTTTTACGCCTGATGTGCTCAAGTCTGTAGTCAGACTCTGCGAGAGTGAAAAGATTGATTAGCACAAAGGAGTTCATGTTGAAATAGAGAAATTGAGAATTAAGAATCAAGCATCAAGAAATGCTTTGGCTAAAAGGGGGACTGACAAAACTGCATTGTTTGCTATAATTCATGGTGCTTACAAGAACATGAGGAGAGCAAGGCTACAAGGTGGGGTCAAGGTCTAGAATGCGCAAACAGGATGCAAGGGCAAAGACACCACAGGATAAGGGGGTCCTCAGACCCCTGAGACCAGGAAAACTGATATCAAAGTCCGGAAAATGACCAGAGGACTAAAAAGAGAGTATGTGCAAGGAGGCAAGGTGAAAAGTTCAAACTGAGATGAAGACTATTTACTTCATCCCAAAGACCCCCAGACGACCACCAGAGCAACCTAAAAGGAACAATGCACAGTGGAAAAGAGGCGTGAAACTAATTTCAATATGAAGCGAGAATAGGCAATGAATATGCATTAGGCGAATTGTGCAGTCCTTGTTTGTAGAGAGTAAAAGGAGAGGCACAGGTCGCCAAAGGTGTGCATGTTTTTGGACAGACTATCCCCCATGCACCTCAGCGCTGAATAAATACGCACCTACTCTTAAAACTCATTTTGTGGGTTATAGAGAGTTTTTCTGCGCTTCAGTGCTGTCGTTTGAGTGTGGTGCAAATACGAACCTGTACTTGGAAGGGGAAGATCAGCGAACTCTTTTTTGTCCTGACACACTTGATTGGAGAGCAGTGGCGTTTTCAGCTTGGATTACAGCTAGGTGAGGTGCATGTCCTATTTTTTTTTTAATTTATTTTTTTATTTTACCAAGTCGACAGCGCCATTGTGTGGTTGTTTTTATGAGTGCTCTCGGTGCCCAGGAAAAAGCCAAGTCCTTTTCTGTCCTGGCACTATTAGTGTGGGAGCAGTTCAGGTAAGACTTCCATTGCGGATCCCGGCTCTTCGAGACAGAAAGAACGTGATCGTGCATAGCGCTGGGAAGGAAAAGGAATGGTTTTATTATAAGTGGTGGCTTTGCAAGGCAAGACTAGGGAGAGCCAGGCAAGGCAATGAGAGTCCTAGAAGGAGAAGGAAATGGAAGGTTGGACATGGACAAATGGCAAGGGAAGTCAGGTGGCGATGGGCGAGCAAATCAATGCAAGGCACTGGATTGGTAGGAAGAGCAAAGGAAGAGCATGGGTGAGTCAGGAAGGCAAATGGTTGGGAACGGTCAGGAATGGCAAGGAAACTCAAGGTTTAGTAAGAAAGGCAAGGCAATGTAAGGAAAGGGTAGGCAACACAATGGGTGTCTTAAGAAGAAAAGTCCATGCACAGCAAGGCCAAGAGAAAAGCAGTAGACAAATAAAGGTAGAGGATTGGTGAGTGCAGGTGAGAGAGAAAGAGAGAGAGAAAGACAGAAAGAAAGAAAAGAGCATAGCTAGTGTGTGTGTGTGTGTGTGTGTGTGTGTGTGTGTGTGTGTGAAGTTTGCAGGATATAAACTGTAAAACTGTTTTACATGGGTCATTTGTCCATGGGGTTCAGTATTTTAATGATAAGCTGTTCTAGTTCGGAAGCAAGGGCCTCCCTCTCTATCTCTGGAAGCAGGGGCTCTCTCTCTCTGTTTGGGTCTCCCACTGGATCACAGCTTTCTCTGCCATCCACCTGCTCCAGCATGAGCACTTTTCCCATGGGCTGTGAGTGGATTTCTGCCTCCCCCCATGCATTTCATTACTTATAGGGAGACAGTTTATTGTGTTATAGTCCTCACCACGGTTTGCAGAAGAATCTCAGCTCCTCCTCCTCCTTTTTTTTTTCCTCCTTCTTTTCACTGACCTTGGTGTTGCCATGTTGTTTTTCTCCACATCTTCACTTCTCCCTCCTTCTCCAACTAAGAGGGAAAAAAGCTGCTCATAAGTACCATTGCCAACAAATTCTATCGGTTCAAAGATTTCTGCAGGACTTTGCAGTCTTCTGCAGGAAGAACTGGCCTTGGTTTTGATTTCCTTCCTAAATGTCATCACAGAGGTGATACCACCTTCTCTAATTGGTTTAGCAGAATGGCTGCCCCCAGAGCCAACCAGGGATTGGCTTTGCCAGGCACGGAGGAAGCTTCTAGCAGCTTTTCGTGGAAAATCACTTCAGTGGCAGGCTTCTTCCCTCCCCACCAAAAACCAAGCCATGCAAAACCAACACATCAACTAAACCATAGTAATTAGTACATATCCAATAATTTCTTTCAAGCTATACTTTACATTTTTTACCAAATGCACTGAAGATTAATGTATAAATAATATTGATAAAAATAGTGCCAGTTAAATAGAAATATTGGGTCATACAACTCTGTTTTTCATAACTATTTTTTGTACAATACACAGAAGCCTTTTTTACCGATAAAAAAATGTTTCCCGGTGGTTGGGATCAGAAGATCCAGTATTGCATCCTGAGATTTTTGTTCTGAAGGCCATAAGCTGTGGTCAGTGTTTTGGGTATAGTCTTTGTTGTGCCTTGTATATATTATGGCTATAAAGCCAGGGTAGATGATGTCCTTGCTGCAGTAGTGACACTAAATAAGGCAGAGGGTCTGGCTGGAGTACTGGAGCTGTGGACTATCCTCCACTGCCTCAGGGTGGGGAGGATCTCTAAAGGAATATAATATTGGCTGTGCTCTGGGAGTTTTACAGAGAGGAAGATCCTCATAGCTCTAATGATTTGTCTCCTGGAGCTCTGAAGTTGTAAAGAAGAAGGCTGCTGTCTTTTCCAACAATCTCCATGCATTCAAGAGGATAATTTAAGTTCTTGTCTGAGAATGAAATATATAGTAGTAGTAATTAGTTCTTTTCCTCTGTCTGTGCATTACTGATTTAATTTGGGTTGGTTATATTTTTTCTTTAAATATTACATCATAAGGTCCTCCAAATTCCCAAATTCTGCTTCACTTTATTTTGTAGGCCAGACTGGTTCATCTTCTCTCTGCTGTATTATTGCAGACCATGTCTGAATTGATTTTTTTTTCATTTTGAACATTATTACATTTAAACTGTCTGAACAGAACACTTTATCATTATTTTACCAATTTACAAGGAAATACACAATTTTGAAGACAAGTGGCACGACTCCACTTGTGGTTTTCAATGGAAGAGAAGAATTACAATGTCCTACATTCACAGTGCTGTTACAGAAATATTGCAGCTAGTTTTCAGTAAGATAGGTCAGGTTCTGGAAGCAGCAACCATGATAGCAAAGAGGTCCAAAGAGTTTCAGTTTAGCTGTTTTTTCTTGAAAAATAGCTAATATGTCTCAACATTGTGCTGAAACTTTTGTTGTACAGACATTTCCTTTGACATCTGAACTCCTTGCTGGACTCCTGTATCTCAGAATCAGATATAGTAAATCTATGTTTCCTTATAGCTTTAAGAATTTGATCCTAATCTATAAAAACAACAAAAGGTTGTCATATTAACACAAGATAAAGAATATGTTAATAAATCAATTAATGGACTGTTTTTCACACAAATTGGAACAGAGATTTTGTTGTTTGATGGGTTTTTTTGTTCTCAATAGAATTTTAGAAATGGTGGGGTAAGAAACTGTATTTTTTTTATAGGTTTGCCTTAAAAGAAGAATTACAGTGGAAAATGTTGAAAATAATTAATCCAGAACTATATGTTTTTCATACAGAGTTTCAGAACTGAAAAGCAAGAGGAGGGAGTCCAGACAAGATGATTTAATGTAATGAATTCAAAATATCATTATTTTCTCTCTGGATTATACCTCTAAACCTCAGGATATTAATAGGAAACACATAAAAATCTCTAACATTTAAAAATGGATTATGAAGTTTTATATCCAGTAAATTGTAAGGCTTCACATTTTAATCTGATTTGCGTTTTGGTGAAAGCCTGGAATCTTTTGCAGTTTGCCAGATGACAAGGGATTTAGAACAGCAAGTATGCAAGTAATCTTTTGGACCCTTCATCTTCCTTCTTATGACAATTAATATATTTATTATACTCCTATTTTTATTCAATCAGGGTATTTGATCATACAAATGTGTAGTCATTCTCTTGTTTCCAACCACTCAAAGAGCATTAATCAAAACTATTCAGAAGTTCTTGATCTGCAGCAGTGACAAGTTCTATACTGGTAAAGAATCAGTGGGCATCAGCAGATCCCCTATGAAGGAACGTGGAGGGGTGTTCTGGTAGGACTGATGTTTGTGTGGTTCTAATATTGTGAAATATAACATTCTAGGGATGGAAAAAAATAAAAACAGATTCTGATCTTTCAAACCAACACATCAAAAAATAATAGGGCAGGTAATTTTCTGTGGAAATTCCTTTAGCCCCGTGTTGTGGACGATGATTACTCTTCCTGCCTCATTTGGACAGCTACCAATGCAGACACATGTTACTCCAATGTTACTCCACTTATGGACAGGAAACCAGAACAAGTGATTTTTGAACAAAACACCTATCAGGATCTTAGAGTGCTCTTTGCTCCAAATGTTCCAAGGGAGATAGGGAAACAATTTCATTTTAGAGAGTGTGTTGAGAAGACAAAGTTGAAAGTTACAAACCATAGGTTCTATTTCTATGTATGCTACTGATTTTGCTTGTTACCTCAGTCATGTAATATATATACTTGGTGCCTTTTTTTTTTTAGGGTTTGTTTGGGTTTTTTATTTAGTTTTTTTTAATGCTTCCTTAAGATTAAAGCATAACACAGAAAGGTACTATAAGGTTAAAATATTTTGAGATGCCTGGTGCTGAAGAACTTGTAGCTACTGTTAAGGCCCATTGGCCAATTCCTGCTTCATTTCTGAGAAGCTATAAAATTCACATCTGTATTTTAATTCTAATGATCTGTTGTTATGGTGGAGACGCAAATTAATAACAATTTTTGAATCTGTAGGGATGTATTTACCATTTTGTAGCTGCCTTTACAGTCTCTGAGCCAGTAATGAGAAAAAGGAGATGTATCTACACTGTTTTCAACCTGTGGACCATACACTACTGTCCACACGCTCAGATTCAAATGCAAACAATCCTCTCTGGCCCCATAGGGAGGAATTATTTGGACTCAAAATACTAGACTAGTATTTGATTTCCACCAGCACAGTCCATTGGACAGCTTCTATCATGTGCATTTCAATATTTAATATTCTAAGTTTTCTGTGTAAAGCTCTTTCAGAGTTACGGTGTGCCCACTGTCTCACCACCTGTGATGTTTGCACCAAGTCTTCATGGAAAAGAACTGTAGAAAAGGCAAGCCAGGGCAGTTGCTAGCTTGCAATACCCCCAAGTAAAAGATACCCTAATTTAAGGCTGGAAACCAAAATGCCTTAAAAGGATTCAAAAAATTGTAATTCAATGCTGCAGTTCAGTGTTCAGGACTAGAGCACCTCTCACAGGCTGAGAGAATTAGGGTTGCTCAGCCTGATGAAGACAAGGTTGCATGGAGACCTCACAACACCTTCCAGTGTCTGAAAGGAAGCAGGAGTTCTTCTTCATTAGGTACTATAGAGACAGGACAGTGGGGAATGGCTTCAAACTGACAGAGGACAGGTTTAAATTAGATACTAGGAAGAAATTCTTCCCTGTGAGGGTGGCGAGGCACTGGCACAGGTTGCCCAGAGAAGTTACGGACACCCCAAACTGGTGTACACGGCCAGGTTGGATGGGGCTCTCAGCAACCTGGGCAAGTAAAAGGTGTCCCTGCCCATGTCAGTGGGTTGGAACTAGATGGCCTTTAAGGCCCTTTTCAACCCTGGCCATTCTATGATTCAGTGATTCTATTATGGTAGTGTTTAGGATAAAATGTGTTCTGCATGTTGGCCATTTCCAATACACCATTGGCTCCTGGCGCCATGTACCAGCTTGCTACCTGAAAATTCTGTCTGAATAAAGAATATATATACATATATATTACATTGCTCTGCATCAGTGGTTCCAGACTCCACTCTACTCTCACTGCACGTGTATGTGAGCACAAAGATCTCATTGATGACACACAAACTTCTGTCTACATGTTCCATAGCTGGGACATTAGATTTTTCCTAACACAGGCAGTGTTTGCATGATCTACCCAGAAAAAGCCCACTTATGAAGACACTGAAAAACAGTCAAGTTGGAATTTCTTGAGAGAGTTTGAAGAGGGGCTACTGCTTTTTTCATATTTACAGTTTCAGCTGTTCAGTGGTGACAAAAAATTTTTGCAAATCTTCTGTAACTTTGAAATCTGAGACTCTGACCAAAATCTGCTACAAATATAAAACTTTTACTCAGGAAGTTACTCTTGGTCTGCATTGTCAAGGTTCAGCCTGGGTCATCAGTTCCTTAAAGATGAGAGTTCTGGCTTTCAGGGCTCATCCCACCACCCCAGCCAGGAGCAGGGCATCCTCTTCTCAATTTGAGTTGGACTGGTTTGAAATGACAGAATTATGACTGTGATAGCTAGTGGGTTTTACCTGCAGCAGGCAAGATTTGGAATAATTAGTTCAACTTGTCCAAAAGACTGTTGTAACCAACTTATATTAATTGAACATACATAATAACAGCAGTCCCAGCTTCTTCTAGACTTCCATCAGAAGGAGGAATCTCTTTGTGATCATTGCAGTATGACCGAGTTTTCTGCATTTCATGTCCTTTGGAATAATTTAAAAGAGATTTTATTGCCTCTACAAATAGAATTATGGAGCTTTCTCAGTTTTGTTATTGTGATTCTTGTTTGACACATCCTGGTACTGCATTTGATATGACAATAGCTTCATGATAAAAGAACTTAATAGTAGCCCTAAAATCACATTCCTTCAGCAGTGTATCACACAGGTCCAGGACCATGCTAAAGCTATAGTGGGCAGACTTCTCAGGTGGATAAAACTGTCTTAGCACCACTGGCAGGCAATTAACTCAAACTGAAAACTTGATTCTCAGAGTTAAGGAACAACTGGGGGGAAAATATCTATCAGCTCTTTTCCTCTGTAGAAACACACCAATGTCCTGCTCATGTCTGCTGGTACTTACATAAGGTCTCTTATGGCTATGCTGCCTGGATATTCATCTTAGTATTAAAGAAAGGTGACAAAAGGCTCTTAGACCTACTAGGAGCCAGGTGTTACAAATATGGTATCTTCAACAGGTTTTCTGAACTTGTGATTGACCCTGCAAGGGGAGATTTCTCCTGCTTACCAATTTGCCAACAAGAGAGAAGCACTATTTGTGTCTTGCTTGCCCAACTGGGAAACCAAGACTCAGGAAGATTCAGTCCCCAAAGCCTACAGAGCTGGGGAAACCAGTTAGGATATCAAAATCTGCATCTAAGACTAGTGTGCCAAGCACCCAGAAACAAAGGAACAGCAATTTGTTACTGTAAGGATTGCGGTTTATTCCTCCTAACCCCTCCTAAATGTTAAATTTTAATTTTTAAAGGAGAGTCAAGAGAAGAAAAATATTGGGATGGCTTTTGAATTATGCCAGAGTGCTCAGAAGTGGCAATAAAACAAAACAGAAACTCTGTAGTCGGATAGTTTAATTTTGATAGATAAAGGGGTTTGTGTCTGGCTGTTCTGTGCTGCCACCGTGAGGGAAAGTTTTCATATAGCCTAGTCTGTGACCCATAAAGTACAAAAAGTTAACACATTAAAAAGGATAATAGCATGCTGTCAGAATTGAACTGGCTGTTGAATGTAATTTATAAATCAGCATTGTACAATTTTTGTGATTAGTAGAAATAATGGTAGAAGAAAGCCTAAAGAAGACTTCTCTGGGAACATTAGAAATTCAGCTCTAGTCCTACTATGCTCTGTAAATTACTTGGAGCAGCCAAAAGTGTATTTAGCAGTATGTGTTTTCACTGCTATTAAGCTGATCAAATAAAACATACTGAAACTCAATTAACAACATTATTTATTATCATTTAACAACATGTTATTGCTTTTTTATTATTAGTCTTTTCCACTACCCAGTGGCTTCTCAGAAAAATTTCTGCCTTGAATCTTGGAATTAGACCTGCCTGTGCCACAGGGACTCAACACCACTTTTATTTTCGGATCCAGCACTCTCCTTCATCCTTAGAACCAGAGACTGCACGACTGGATACGAGCAATGGGATCAATTAGAGATATATCTGAAAACCCCTGCAACAAACACAGTCCTGTTTACTTCAGTGAGAGTTTACCCAAGCAGGGAGCTGAAGAACAGAACCCTGTTGGGACAGACACCTTTCTCAACATAGTATTAAGTTATTTATTCCATGAACAGTCCCATTTTTCTACTGAAACAACTTGCTTCCTAGAAAATAAAAAGATCTGATTGCCAAAGAAAACAGCAGTTAATGGGAAATTCATAGTGAAAAGAGCAAACACCAGGAGAAAACTCTTCTGGTTTTTCATTGTGGAAGGTCCTCATTTTAAAACCATAAAATGCAGTGCATATCTTTGGGAAAATATAAGACCCATAGTGCATTTGTGCCTGTCACCATTCTCAGCTACTGGAAACTGATTTTATTATTATATTTTTTTCTTGTAATTGTTGTTTCTGCCATAATGAGTCCTGTCTTTTGAAAATATTTTCATGTTGTAAAAGAAATCAAGCAGCATTAGGAAATTTGCACTCTTACTGATTTTGAAACACATGGTGTATAAGTTTTCAGCAGATAGTTTTCAAAATTGTCCTTCAGTTATTTAAATTTAGGAATGAGGGCAGAGACAGAAAAACTCATATGGAAGATCGATGGGTTTTGAGAATTGACCCATTAAGAAAGAAAAAACTTTTCACCTGTGATAATACTGGTCACTCCTTGTTGGGCAGGTAATGGGTCCTTACTATCATGTATGTTCAAAACTCAAAATAGCTCAAACACCATATGCAGCCATACACTTCTACTCTTTAGAACTGGATCCTGATAGCTTTTCTTGCATTGAGTGTGCTATTAATCAGTGAATTTCCCATGAATTCAACTAAATGCTTGAGGAATAACATCTGAGTATGCCTGAAGGTAGAAGATTTGGATTACTCTTTTTGAAAAGAAAAATCAAAACATCACAGATCTTTCAGACAACTATCCTGTGCTTCAGAGTTATTATAGGTGCATACCACCATGTGATAATGGATAAAATACAAATTCCTCAGTAGGAACACTGTCTTTAACCAGAAAACACTGTCACACCAGAAAAATGTAGTAAATCTGTTACAGCTCTTTCAAGCTGTGACATAGCACACAATACTACACACACATATTTATTTAAAAAAAAAACTTTATTAGGACATTAGAAATGTTGTTAATAAAAGGAATACAAGAAGATAGTGTATTTAGGCTTAAGCAGTTTTCCTGAGTGGACACTGTTCTATATTTTGTCAAGAAATTGCAATGATTCAAAATCAGCTTGTTATTCACTAAATGAATCTAAATTGGCTTATGAGGTATTATCTCAAAATACAATTGTAAAAAGGGACAAGCAGTGGGGTTGCTGTTTCTCTCTGAACCTCTCTCTTGCTCTTGTTGGCTTTTGCTATTTAATATTTGAAATGTGACCTGTAAGTCTCTAGAAAATCATTGCTAAAAAAGTTCTTGGTGAACACGAGTGATAGGACAGAGGCCAAGACCAGAAAGAATGAACTCACTGATTCAAACCATCCAGGCAAGTGTGAGCCAAGCTGGCAAACTACCTTCCTTTTGGTATGGCACAGTGTAACCATACAAATGGGACTGGGACTAGAGGTCACAGTCTAGTAGGAGACCACAGTAGCAGGGGTCAGCTGAATGCAGCCATTGTGATCTTTGTGTCATTGAGGGTAGAGAGGAATAGGAAATTGACCTGATTTTTGGGGCTTGCTTTAATGCCCATTTCAGTACCAGCAATGTCTGCAAGTCTGGGGTGCTTCTTGCTGATTAGAAATCTAAAAGCGAAGCTTTACAGTGAGATCATAGGTCATGGAATGGTTTAGGTTGGAAGGCACTTTGGAGATCATCTAATTCCCACCCTCCTGCCATGGGCAGGGTCACTTTCCTCCAGACCAGGTTTCTCAGAGTCCCATCCAACCTGGCCTTGAACATTTCCAGAGATGGGGCCACCACAGATTCTCTGGGCAACCTGTGCCAGGGCTTCACCATCTCACAGGGAAGGATTTGTTCCTAACATCTAATCTAAACCTCCTCTCTTTGCATTTGAAGCCATTATCTCTTCTCCTATTAAATACCTAAGGATTTTTTAAGATTAAAAAAAGTAAAAGCAATGAGTAGCTTGAAGAGTCAGTCCCTGCAGGGGGAAGAAGGAGGGATGCAGGGCCATCAGGACACTGTGTTTGTTCCTAACAGCTGGCCCCTGTCCCACAGGCCCCATCCCACAGACCCCATTAGGGCAAGCCCAGCCCAGCTGGGACACTGGTGTCCCCAAGGGTGAAACTGGTAAATGCTGACAGCAGGTGAAGGTGGATATTTTCCACTGCTGGGTATTTGCAGTGGCTAGCAACATTTCTTAGCTTCCTTCTAAAATCTTACACAGACTCAGACCAACAGGAAGTTGAGGCATTACACACATAACTACAAAATGAACAAATCTCTGTTTCAGGTGAGCCATGGCCTTTCTGCAGTCCCACATAACACTGACCTCATATCCCTGTATGGCAGTTCTGGTTTTGGCTCACTAAACAGTAATTGAATTTATATTTGAATATTTGAATGTTTGAATATTTGAATGTTTGAATATTTGAATGTTTGAATGTTTGAATGTTTGAATGTTTGAATATTTGAATGTTTGAATGTTTGAATGTTTGAATGTTTGAATGTTTGAATACTCGAATATTTGAATATCTGAATATTTGAATACTTGAATACTTGAATATTTGAAGCTGACACAGGTTTGCTCTTCTATTGCAGCAGAATGTGGGCATTTTTCAGAGTAAATGTCAACAGGCCACATGGGCACTGGCACAGCAATATGCCTTCCATACAGCAACAGGAGGCACAAACTCTCACCTCTCCTTTCTGTCCAGCTTCTGTAGGCCAGAAATGACACATAATAATCCCTGTGGGCCAAATTGAAAGCACTACCCATAATGCTTGGACAACAAATGGTCTTAATAACATTTCTGTCTAAACATATGACAAGGAGATCTGCTACTCCTGACAACATTTTTCTTTAAGTGAAAAATGAAGTCTTAAAGCTTGCCAGTGAAATACCCTCAGATAGGACACATTTTCCTGTCTCTTGTTTCATAAGGGTCATTGTAACTCATATCACTAGAGACTGGCTCACTCTGTGCCTGGCTCTGGTTGTTTACTGGGTTATTTTCTAGTAATTTTCAAGAGAATTCTGAAAATTAAGATCAGAAGAACCTTTAGAAAAACCCAAAGGTGAAATTGAAATACAGCCTATGCACATTTTCTATGAGAGATGGTTTAAGACAGGCTGTGGACAGGTTCCAGAAATTCAAATCTGATGTTTTAAGTTTCTTAATGGCTACACTAGAAAAACATCAAGAACAGGCACAAACTCTATGTCTGGTGTCAAATTCTGGTTGCCTTAACAACACCCCAGTCTCAGAGACACACTCTTGGATGTAGACACTCCTCTTCTCCTTCTCTTGCTTACTACCAAATGTTTTCTTGGAGTAAGTGGCTAAGGTCCAACACACCTAATGCAGCCCTGTGTGGAGAACTCTGACACCTCACATGTCCTGGACAGATTTGTTTCCAGCCTTTCTGTGCTTTTCCCTTTCCATTGACACAACCCATGTAGGGTCACACACAGAGGACACAAGGCTCCCAAAGAACTGCTATGAAGAGAGGGAGCAGTGTGCCAGCCACATCATCATCTGTGGGCACAACTGCTCTGTTAATTTACCCATAATGTGAGAGCAGGTTTATAGTTAAATAGGGTGCTTTCTAAGGTACAGAATAAAGGATTACTCCTTAAGCCTTATTAGAGAGAACTAAAGGTTGAAAGCAAAAGGATGAGAATGGATTCACTGATGGACAGGAAACTCTAGCCCAGCAACCTCAAGGGTCTTTGTACACCTTTGTTCACTGTGTCAGGTGCTTAAGCACCTTTTGAGTGCATGGGCACCAAAAAATTGTGAGAGAGACAGAAACTAAGATAATCCAGCTTTCAATCCAGGCCCTGCTCAAAAGGCTTCTGGTTAAAGGCCAGCTGTTGCAGGGATCAGAAGGGCTATGTCCTCTGAAAATGTTTTTACCAATATCCAGTTGGTTGTGCTCTGTCCACTGCAGTGCTGCAGCTTGTCTGGTCTTTCTTACCTGAATGCCAGAAGGGATTGTGCCTTCTGAAGTCTGCTTCCTTTTAAGCCCACTTGATAACTTCAATTTAGATATAAAACTGGACCATATATTGAAGGAAAAGCTGAGGTTTGCTTTCCTCAATTAGTTTCACAGAAATAAAGTTACACAGACTGAGTTGCATGGCTTTTATCAGTAGCTATTTCTTCTCTATTTCCACTTCAAAAATAGCAGAGGATGGAAAAGTACAGGTAAAAAAGAAATCTGCTGGAAGACCTACTGAATATCAGAGGGAATAGCAAAGAGTTTGAAAGGTGATGCTTTCTATGTTTTTTATGGTTTACATTTAGTTTATGTCTCCATGACAAAAGGAAATCGTTAAGTGAGTTCTCGAAGAGATTACCTTTCAACATTTGAGATGATTTAATTAACATGAATTGAGAACATACTTTCTTCTACAGCATACCCTGGAATATATAAACCTAGAAATAATGTGGGAGTTTTGTTGGGACACAGTCTAATGGCTGTTTATTTCAAATTCTTAAGTATTGCTGGGAGTGCAGAACTTTTTGTAAAATACCTTGCTGATCTATATGGAACATGAGGTGCTGAAATTGCATTGCTATGTTAACAAAATCAAGACAAAAATTACTTTAAAAAAGTTGTGTTGAAATGCTACGAAGCAGAGCATCGCAGCTTTTTTAAGCAGCCAGGCCTTTATCAGTTACATTCCATTTAAGCACAACAAATGTAATTCAACCAACCACCATAAACCACAATACGAACACATAATGGTTATATAACTTGTTTTTCTACCTCTAATTCAGCTAGGTCACTTTCCCATAGCCCTTTTCTACTTACCTGAAGTAACAGTCCTGAGCCATGATTTTACAAGGGTAACAAGACTCGTATTTTCTAAGGTTCTACCTATAGTCACAATATCGAAACCCTCATTATTTGTTGTAATAGCTCATTTTCTTCTTGCTCATGCAGTCATGAGTTTATTAGCTCTTCAGTAAAAAAGAACCATGAAGTTCAGCAGGATCTGAATCCCTAGCGATAGACAGGATGGAACAAAAAACTTAAGTGGCCTTATTATATAAGGCAGCCTAACTCTGGTCCAGCCTTGGAAAGCATCTCAAATACAAATAAAGAATTAAAAGAACTGCAGGAAAATCTTTGCTCTGAAAAGCCAACATCCCTTTCTTCATAGAATAACTTAAATATGCAGCTTTATTTTTTTTCCAAAACCTAATATTGTGAATGCAACACACGCTTTTGTTGATAATCTCCAAACAATACCACATTTACTTCTGTGGTATCAGATAAAGGAAATTTTCTGGGTCATATATTTGCATGTTGGCTGACTACTAAGCTATCACCTAAATAATTAAAGAGACATTTCCATGTAGTTTGTGACAAATTATTACAAGCAAGAGTAGTGTTAGCAGGGAGCTGCCATTTTGTAATTCATTATGTTTCTGGCTTTCCTCTTGCTCTGTATGCATCCTTCTGCAAGTAGCAGCTATTGTGTTGTTACTGATGCATTTTTCACATCTGCTCTGGTCTTCTCATTTTCTTGCAGCAGCAACCATTGCATTTCTGTATTTTCTGCATTGTTCCAGAGGGCAGGAGCCTGCAGAGTTGATCTGTTTGATCTCTTACACAAAGCAGTACATTCGCTAGAAAAAAAGTCAGCAGAGAAGACTATCTTGTAACTCTTACATAGATAAAAGGAGCTAAATTCTTCTTTAATTATAGCAGGATTCAAGGATGAGTAGTCTCCATGGCAACCTTATTGTCATCTGGCATATGTAAGGCTCCAAGTACCCCATAAATCTAGTTTACCTTTTCAATACACTGACAGACAGGGAAAAAGACATATAAAGGTGTGTTTCAGTAAACATCAATACATAGCTGTGTCCATAAATAACCAAACAAATCTGTTGACTTAATTACTAGGATCTTTTTAATCAGACTTCGCTTGTATGATTTTTTTCCTTTTATTCGTGGCAATGCTGTTTAGGAGCTACATGAGGAATCCAAGGTCAGAATGTCCTTGCATGAGACAATGTCCTCCTCATTCTTATTAACTGCATCTTGAATTATCATTGCAGTAGGAGAATAGCTATTGTTGGGCCATTGCTGGGCTGTGTCATACACTACAGCAGGGAACATATCTGCTGGGAGAGGGAATTTACCAGAGGTGAACCAGAGCAGAAAACAAAAGATACCCAGTTCTCTTCCCCAGTTTTTGCCAGCAGTGTTTGGGTTCTTTCTTCTTTTCATACAGTCCTCTGTTCATGCTGTAGGCCTCATATCAGTGTAGGGCAAACGGACAGGAGCTGCTCTAAACTCCAAATTTGTGAGCTCACAGCCAAATCTGACATTGGAGACCATCACACTTATTCATGGAGACAAGTCATGCATAAGTACTCTGAAGTGAATGGAGTGGACTAAGCACACAGGCAGGCATCACAGGCTTATGGTCTACTTTATCTTGAGAAGGCTTTCAGCAAGATTTCCTCCTCCCCAAGCAGAAAGATTTTCAAGAGACTCACTTGCTACAGACTAAAAGAAGAAAGTCTTCTCATTAATTAATACTTCACTACAAGGCAGGAAACAAAAAAGTAGGAACAAATGACATTTTTGCAAAAAGGAAGAGGTTGCAGAAATTGGTGCTAGGACCTATGCAGTCAAACCTATCCCTAAATGTTCTAAAAATAAGTAAGGAGTGCATAGTCAATGTGCAGATTATACTAAATATTTCAGGGGAATTGTCAAAAGAAAAAAAAGGTCAAGGGTGACAAGCTGCAGAAGTTCTTAGAAGAATGATGGGTGAATAAAATGGCATGTGAAATTCATTGTGAGGTGATGCACAGGAGGAAAAACAACCCTTGCTTTGCGTATAGAATATGGGCTCTGAATTAGCAATTACTGTTCAGAAAAGAGATCATGGAATTATATTAAATAGTTCTGTGAAATATCAGCACACAGCTTGGCAGGGGTCACAAAAAGCAAATAGAACAGAGAACAAAAGCACAACCATTGCTAGGCTTCTGTATAAACTGAGAGTAGCTGCACCCTCAGTAGGATGAATACCCTTCATTCCCCCAATTCAAGAGAATACTGTACTGGTACTAAAAGTGCAGCACAGATGGTTAAGGTGTGGGGCTTCTGTCCAAAAGAGAGTAAGCTGAGTAGAACCCTTTGAGAAGCCTGTAAGATAAATGTTTTTTATTGTATCTATGAATCCATGATAATGCAGAGGTAAATAAAGGATCATTATTCACTGCTTCCCAAAATAAGGACAAAGCGGCATCAAATGAATCATGAAAGCAACAGGCTCAAAGCAAACAGAAGGAGTCACCTTCTTGTATAATTCCTAGCTCAGATGCGGAATCCCTTACTGCTGGAAGCTGTGTATGCCAAAAACTTCAGCAGGTGTTCAAAAAGAAATTCAGAAGCATTCATACAAAAAGGGTCCTTTTGGGTTATGAACAAAATAACTGTGAGACCCGGACTGAAGAAGCTTTGCAGTGTGATTTTTCCTCTTCCATAGGCTATGCAGTGCATCCCTTTGTAGACACCAGCAGAGACATGGTACTAAAACAGACATCCCCCTGACCTGGATCTTAACACATTCTTACATTAAACCATTAGAACTGGACTAGTAAACATTCAGCAAGTATTCCCCTGAAAAACAAGGACCTGTGCTTCCTATAACAGACACTTAACCCATCTCAGTTCTGTGTATACTTGCTCTTAGATGATATCAGCCTTCCCTAAAGATCCTTGAACCACCAATCTAGCCTATTTCCTTCCTGACTGTTGAAGGGTATTCCTGAGCTCCTGGTGCAATTCTTGATCAAAACAATGGAAGAACTCCTTTCAACTGAAAATTCTCAACAGGTCAGATGTTAGTGTAGAAGCCAGTCCTCTATCCATTGCCTCTAACCGGCTGCTGTCAGTTGTACATGCCATTCCATAGCAAACTCTTTGAAAAAAATAGTCTAAAGCCAACTGCAAATATACTCCTTGTACTGTCGAAATGTATCTCAGACATGGCACAATCTAGATTTGGGCCAGATGAGGGATTAAAAAAATATTTTAAAACTTTATTGTACGCTTTCCTGATGATCATAATAGAGGGTCATTCTACTTGTTCTGAGCTTCTCTGGGAATTCACACTCTTGGTCACACAGTGATCAAATGACAGGTGTCCAAAGGTGAGCTCTTCAATATGGCAATGTATTGACCACATAGGAGGGATAGACAAGCTGCATTCTGCAGTTATGGATTGCTCCAAGGATCATTTCTTTCTCTCTCTTCCCATCCCGTATCTGTATGAAGCCACAGAATGGAACCGACAAGATAAAGTGCAAAAAACATTTATTATTTCTCATCTTGTAGCCAATTTGAAGAGTATGGACTGGGTGGGTAGACTATAAAATAGCTGAAAAGCTGTCAAGAGCATTGGACTCAACTAATAGTACTCAGTGGTCCAAAATCTGGCTCTGCCAGCATTCCTAAGGGCTAAGCACTGAACCCAGTTGTTCCACATCTCCAACTGGGACCTGGGCAATGCGCCAGAATTCAACTTTGTGGGTAACACCAAACCAAAGGTAAGTGGTTGGCCAGACAGAGAGGCGAGCTGCATGCAGAGAGACCGCAGAAACTGGAGAAACTGGCTGAAATGACCCTCCTGATGTTCAACAAAGACCAATGCTGTCTTTCATCTGGGATTGAACAATCCTGTGAAGAAGCACAGGCTGAGAACTGCCTGCTCAGGAAGCAGATTTACAGAAAAGGAGCTGGGGCTGCTGGTGCTGACAGTTTGAACATGACCAGCAGTGTGTCCTTGCAGCAATGGGGCCAAGTCATAAAACTTGCAACCAGCAGCTTGAGGGAAATAATTCTTTTCCTACATGCAGCTCTCTTAAGATCGCAGCTGAAGGACTGTCAAGAGAAACACCAACACACTTGAGCAAGTCTTGAGACTGATCACTAAGAACACTAAGGGGTTAGTGGACAAGATGTGCGAGGAAAGGCAGAGGGAACTCTGTTCATACTGGAGAAGCAATGGCTTCAGGGTGGCCAGGGCACTGATGGCTTTCTTCAGCCATCTCCTGGGATTTCTAGAAGAGATGGATTCAGAAAGGTCAGAGCAAAAGTACAGGAGGCAATGTTCACTAGTCACAACAAGGAAAATCCTAACCACAAGGTAAAAAGATCACAATTATGGTGTTTACACACTGGCTTGGGTTACCTAGTGAATCTTCAGAACTTCTATGGCTGGAAATATTCGAAACGTGACTGTACAAAGACTGACCAGCCTAATAGGGAGAAGAGAAGCCTTCAGGGCCACCAGATTGTGGCCTGCCTCTGAAAGGAGCCTTCAAGAAAGATGGAGAGATACTGTTCATCAGGGCATATAGTAACAGGACAAGAGAGAATGGCTTCAAACTAAAAGAGAGTAGATTTAGATTAGATATAAGGAAGAATGTATTTCCTGTCAAGGTAGTGAAGAACTGGCACAGGTTGCCCACAGAAACTGTGGGTCCCCCATACGTAGAAGTGCTCAAGGCCAGGTTGGATGTGGCTTGGAGCAATCTGGTCTAGTAAACCAGGAAGGGTCCCATGGTGGGGAGGTTGGAAATGTGATTTTAAGGTCCCTTTCAAACAAAGCCATTCTGTGATTCTGTGATCTGACTTTGAAAGTACCCCTGCTTGGAGCAGGTGTTACAAAGCAGAGAGACACAGACTTCCCAGGCGGGTGCAAGAGAGAAACTCTTTATTACAAAAACCAGACCTTTTTAAGCAGTCAGGCCTTTATCAGTTACATTCCATTTAAGCACAACAAATGTAATTCAACCAACCACCATAAACAACAATGTGCACACACAGTGGTTATATAACTTGTTTTTCTACCTCTAACTCAGCTGAGTCCCTTTCCCATAGTCCTTTTCTATTTAGCCAAAATTACAGTCCTGAGCCATGATTTTACAAGGGTAACAAGACCCTTATTTTGTAAGGCTTTACCTATACTTGACAAGCAGAGTTTTGAATTGGACTTAGAGTACTTGGTGGCCCTGGGATGCAAAGGAATGCTGGGCATTTCTTTAACATATTAAAAGAGAAGTGGGTGCCCCTGCTCCTGTTCACTGGCTGAACATGTTGCTGTGGAGCTGCTTATAGAAGGACTGTCCCCTCGAGGTCTCTCTTGATGTCTACAAAGCTCCACAGAACATAAATACCTCACAGCTGGCACATCTTCTGATTCTCTGCAGCACAATGTGTCCTGCAGGGAGGAAAATACTACATGGCTGATGACATTTTAAAAGTGCAAGGAGAGTTTCCTACTCAGCTGTGAATATTCATTGCTAGAGCACTATTTGGAGAAAGGCAAGAAAAGTGTTTCTTTAACAGCTTCTGTTCTGCAAAATCATTTCCATGTAGTTACTCTGCTATGTAACAATACCTTATTTTGCCCTTTTTCTGCTTTTGGGTTTCTTCTATTTATTATTCTTTCATGTATGGGTAGACACCAGCAATATATACCATTTTTTCAGTCAGGAGACTAGGAAGTCTCCATCTTGGATAAATACATATTTATTCAAACTTAATAGAGCAAAATTACTCCCACTGCAGCTATTAATCTATCAGCTAACTGTGTAATTAAATGCATACTATGTACTCAGCAGACCAGAATTACAATACAGAAGTTACTCTAGTCTGCCTGGTAAATAGGCAATTATACCTTTTATTCAAATTTTTATTTATCTTTGAAAAGAGTCATTCAAGTTCATTAAATTTGCTGCAGAGAGTATTCTTGTTTATCTTTGTATGTAACAACATTTCATTTCTTCAGCTGAATTAAATGTATGCTTCAAGTTGTTAGTGGGGTGTGCATAAAGAAATACATGTTATCCATCTTGGCATAAAAGTTTTAGTCATAAAAAAATTTGCATCACTTACCTTCCGCCTGTTGGTGCCACTCTTGGGACTGCTCCAATCTTCCCAAACACCTACCATGAAGCCTAAATCATCATTTTGACAGTGATAAAAATCTGCCACAAAAATAATTTGCCTTAATGACAATGATATATAAGTATATGGCTTTGCATCCTGACTAATGACAAGATAAATATACAATAGCAATACTCCTCATACAGCTCATAGTAGTTGGATGTGAAAGCTTTACAGGAAAAAACATCCCAGCTTTTCTATTTGCTTTTAGGGCCATTTAATGGAATCTTTGATGAATGAAATTCATTCTTACTCAGCAAATACTTGCACATGTTTTCTTCCTTTGAAGTGAACCAACAACTGGCACAGCTTCCCAGAGAAGCTCTGGCTACCCCATTCCCTGAAGTGTTCAAGACTGGGCTGGACAAGTCTTGGAGAAACCTGGTCTAGTAAAGGGTGTCCCTGCTCATGGCCGTGGGTGTGGAACAAGATGATTTTTAAGATTCCTTCCAACCCAAACCATTCTGGATTCTGGCTGGGATTAAGGATGGGTTTAAGAGCCCTGCTTAAGCATGTTCTCAATCTATATCAATTTTGAGAACATCAAAACTAACAAGTGATCTCTTCTGAATAATTTCTAGAGATTTCTAAAACTTTTATTATAATTTTGTGTGCTATGCATGCAATCTGAAAAATGCCTTAAAATGCAACTTATATAGGTCATTTTCAAAAGGAATATCCAGGACCACTATGTAAATCAATTAGTCCTGGAGCAGCGATCTGCAAAAGTAAACAATCTGGTAAAAGTTCTAACTTTTAGATTTTGATCCAGAAATGCTTCTATTCATAAGCTTAACTGTGCCACACAACTATTCCCATACTAGATGATGTGATAAGACTATTCATAGAAATACAAAAAATGAGTTTTTTCATATTTTTAGTTTTGTACAGAAGAGTAATCCCAAACTGACAAATGCCCACTTCATCATATCCCAGATACCTGTAAATGGCTTACAACAGTTAGTCAAGTCATTTACCGTCAGAAGGAAGAAAAGTTGTTATTTCTGACAAACAAGAAAAATATTTTAATATTGCCCTCTCTCAGCATAACATAACAGCATTTGTTACAAGTTTTTTGAAAGGCTTTAGTGGAGCACACAATTTAGACACGAAGCATTTTTTAAACTAGGAGGATGATGGTGGTGGCCTTTGTTGTAGAATTTGAAGAAGAGACCAAGCAAGAAACCCTGGCCTCAAAGAAGGCAACGAAAAAGCAGCTTCTGTAGGAAACAGACCTTTTAAATACGAGCATATTAAAATCTGTAAAATTCTCAGTTCTGGAAAATGTAGATGATGCTTGTTGGTGGCCAGGTTTAAATGCAAAAAAACCACTAAATATAAAATATATATATCTGTGCCTCAGCAATGATAAGAAACAGTTATAGTATTGGGCTCAGCAGGTGCTGCTTTTCTCGTCATGTCCATCTCCTCCATTCTCAGGTGAGCCCCCTTTTTATTTAATCTCATTATAGATAAACATCATCTTCAAATCATCTTCTCATTGGTCCCTAGGGCCTCATGCTAATTTTGTGACACACAAAACAGGTCTCAAGCATTCCATGTATGTGATTGTTTTCAATCACAATAAGCCACACGGTCACACTCACACAGCAGTGTTTTGCCAGGAAATGAGATTCCATAGCATCCTTCATCCAGCACACAATTTATCAGGGTCCTTAGGGTTAACATTTCCTTGTTCTAGTCTTGGTCAGGGTGTCAGGTGTTTGGCACTGTTTCCACAATACTGATTCTCCTTCTTCCTCCAAATAAAAAACAGTCTTGGATACATTCAGTGATGTTCCAGCCTTCAGATGTGGATACTACCAGGAACTATGCATTCATGTGTGAACTATAATAGTAAAGACTTCTTTTATCCTGGTATAATTATGGGGGAAAAAAATCAAGGAAAGTTTAAAGAGCACTTTTTTTCCACATTCTCTGGTGGCAACTGATTAAGATTTTCTTCAGTGAATTTTGGTTATGATATTTTTTACTATAGCATGATTTTATCAGCAATCTTTGTATTACAAAAAAAAAAACTTTTACTGTCATTGACAAAGCAAAAATATTTTACTTTTAAATTTACTACTTTTTCATTTATTATACATGTATTACTTAAACATTACCATAACCATAGATTATATAAATTCCCTTCTATTGCAGCTTCTGTTAACAGTATTCAATGTAACTTGCAAAACAACAGTGAACTGAGCTCTGTGTGGGTAGCTGTTATTATCCAGTTTAATTTATGGTTTTTATAAACAAGAAATACAAAAGTTAGGAAGCTTACAAAGGAAATCCTTGCCACTTCTAAAAATAACTCCCACTTCCTTATTTCAGCCCTCTGTTTCAGTTATTCTTTTTGTTTCTCATTGTGGCTTCCAAAAAATAATTGGGATTTGATCCTATGATTCAATACTTTCCCAGTTTATGAGCTTGCATTTATATTTTCATGCAATTTTCCTCTTCTACAAGCTTTGTGCATAAACATGATAAATCAGATTCTTATTTGCTGCAGACCAGTGTAACTGCTCAAATTCCAGTGGCTCGACAGCAGTTTGCAACAGCGAAAGCTCTCATCATGAGTTCCAAATATAAACGGTATGTCTCAAATATCATCCATTAATTCAGTGGGTGTTTCTAGTCTGAATGCTAAAGCAGGACTTATCTAATCCTCCATCACACAGATTTTTGGATGGGTTTTGTTTTTTTTTTCATTATCCCAAAAGCCATCATGGTCTGTAAGAACGTCTCTGTCAAGCAGAGTTAGAATATTGCTGTTTCCTGAAGGGGTCACTCCTTGACTGCTTGTCATACAGACACAGATATTATGTACCAATAGTATTGCCTTTAGGAAGGAAAAACAGTATTTCTATTGCAAGTTATGGTTATGAACACATGTATATTATATATGTCAACTTATTTTTTAATGTTTTAGTGAAATTGGTTGTGGTTATCTGGTGTAACGCAGTTGTTAAAATGAAGTACTCAGCTTTTTATATAGGTAGAAATATTTTCTGTTTTGAATAAAGAAAATAGCAATCATTGTGTGACAATTGTCTGTAAACCTGAATTGACAATCACTTTACTGTAACCAATGACATATAAATTTATGCATAGGTACTGAAGTATATTTGAGATTATTTTTATTCATTGCTACCTTTTTTTTTAATCCACGCTACATTACTAGCTGAGCATATGAAATTAAGAGACCAAAATTAAGAGAGCTTTGGAGATTTTCAGGAGAAGAATAAATTTAAAATAACCTTTTTCAGCTTCAGTTTTCCAGCTGATTTTCTTGAAGTGACCCTCACAGAATCACAGAATCACATAACCAGCTAGGTTGGAAAAGTCCTTTGAGATCATCGAGTCTAGCATATGACCTAACACCAACTTGCCAACCTTTGACAGGATCTCCAGACACAACAAAGGAAAGGAGAAGGATGTGCTCATTATACATATGGTGTCTTGCATAGATATCTGGCCCAGTTTTGCTCTCAGAAAATCATCCAACTAGAAAAGTTTAAAATAAAAAAGGAAGCAATGGTTAACTCAGAGCAGTTTCACAGCTGTCAGAAGGCAATCCTGCCAATTCCCAAGACAGAACAAAATTAGAAGATACCAGGAGTAAAATGGGAGCATGGGTGCATAAAAAGGTGGCTCATTGTGGAGAAAATTGTGGTTTAAGGTGTTTGCAGGACTGAGCTCAGTTACAGTTGTCCATAGTCACAAAATACCATTGTTTTTCATGGGAATTGTCCCAAGCTGGTAGGAGAGTCTAGGCAGATCTCCTGAAAGTGAATTATGTGATTCCACTGGCTTGTTCTTTGTAAAATCCCATACCTATCAAATTTGGCACAAGGACAAGCTCAGTGCTGAGGAGCTGTAGAGACACAGTTTTCCAACAGAAGTGATTTTTAGCCACTCAGTACCAATACATGGATGCATGTCTTTCTTTCCTTCATCACCCACCTTCCTGGGACCATAAATAAGCCTGCACAGAGTACAGCTTTCATGATACAGTTAGGACAAAGTCCTGTGCTGCAACAGTTTTCACATGCTGACTCTTTGTGGTCTAAATAGGAGAAAGAATGTCCCTACAGGGGAGGGCTGAAGTACTTGATGAAATGTTGTCCCTATTTCATCCAGTGTACTTGGATTAATACAGGAGGGAAGAGCTTGCTTTTCCCCATCCCCTTCCCCTTATAGAAAATACTTAGTAATGATATCTCAGGTAATCCACTATGTGATCCATTATAACAGGGTATTTCTTGAGAGATGCAAATAAATCCAAATATACATGGATATGCCTCCTCTTCTGATTGAATTAGTAATCACTTTGCTGAACTCCTTAACAATCCAATTTACCACGTCTTTCATCATACTGAAAAGAATTCTTTCAGTTCCAAAATAGAACTGAAATGACTTGATTATAATGGCCACTCCCTTATGATTATATGCCTGTGCTGTTCCAGCCCTTTGCTTTTCAGTTCCACATCTCGTGTTGCCACATGCTGAACTCTGCTGAATACAATTAACAGCTGTTGTGCTGCTGGCAGTGGGGACATTGCATGCAAGCTGCCTCCCAATTGAAAAGAAAAACTTTAAGAAATGCTAAGAGATTGAAAACCTCTCATCACCAGAGTTACGGCATACCATGAAAATGGTATTTTAAGCAATGGGCCATTGCTTGATAATGGATCACCTGAACTCTTATGGTAGCTACTTTCTCTTCAAAAAGTATTCCTTAAACAGAAGCCTCTGAGCCTTGATCTCTGTCAGAGGGAACAGGACCTCCAACAACCCAAGTGTCTGGAAAGAATAAAGAAGGTACATTTGTCACTTGCTAGACATACTGTTATTAATGGTATTTTTTATTTGTGTTAATAGCTCCTTTATTCCAGTAAGACCCTCTTATGGCAAAAGTCTTTGCAAGACATCGTGGGGCATTTCGCAGAAGGGCAAGCTTTAATCTTCCATTTTTTATTCCTTGGCACTTACTTTTCAATCCCTGCACTTTTCTCTGTCTCTGGCCCCAAGACTTGAAGATTGTCAACTATGAGAGATCTCAGGATTTGGGGAAGAAGCCTGTGGCTGCCTCACAGAAGAGCCAGAACACAGCGCCCACACAGAAAAGCATGGGAAGAGCCTTTGACGAGCTTTTTTCTCTGAATCCAATGGCTCCTACAGAGACTGCCCGTTATCCTTAGTAAGAAGCACTGGGTCTCCACAATGAGCATCTTGTGCTGCTCTTCCACCCAAAGGCCAGACTGCTAAGAACCAGAACAAACAATTCTGGTGTTTCCTGCTGTGGAAGAAACTTAGCTCAACTCACCCTTCTGAAATAATCCCACTGTAAGGTCTTGTGAGGCTTGGAAGTGGGGGTAAGGCTGGGAAGTGGGGGTAAATCTTGGGGTCATCCACCATCCAGCCAACAGAACAACAACTTTGTGAAGAGGATACAATTAGGCTGTGTCCCTTATCCTATTTCTGCAACATCCAACCACTCTGTAGTAATAACATGGCTGGTAAGTATGAATTCTGCACAGCACTTCAGTTTCTTTTCTGCAGCTTCACTAAGCTTCCCCACGGATTTTTTCGTAAGTTTGCTTGTCAGAACTCAGGTTCATTGCCTATGTATACATGAGCACATTTGTGTGTCTGTGTGTGTGCACGTAAAAATATCTGGGGTCCCCAGGACAGAAGGGACATTGACCTGTTTGAGCCAGTCCGGAGGAGGCCACCAATTAGATCAGAGGGATGGAGCACCTCTCCTGTGAGGAAAGGCTGAGAGAATTGGGATTGTTCAGCCCAAAGAAGAGAAGGCTGTCAGGGCCACCTAATTGTGGTTTTCCACAAAAAACCTGAAGGGAGCTGACAAGAAGGATGGAGAGAGACTATTTATAAGGGCATGGAGTGACAAGACAAGGGGGAATGGCTTCACGCTGACAAACAGTAGGTTTAGATCAGATATTAGGAGGAAATTTTTTCCTATGAGGGTGGTGAGGAACTGGTACGTATTGCTCATAGTTGTGGATGCCACATTCCTGGAAGTGTTCAAGGCCAGGTTGGATGGGGCTTGGAGCAACCTGGTCTAGTGAAGGATGTCCCTGCCTATGGCAGGGGGTATGGAATGAGATGATCTTTAAGGTTCCTTCCAACCCAAACCATTCTATGATTATATGATACATATGCATATATATGATGTATATGTACATATGAGTGCATTTAGCATATTACTAGGAAGAACAACATATTTATACCTTTTATATGGTGGGGTTTTTTTTATTTCTGTGTTCAGCCAGAGTGTGATGGCAAGGTACAGCCAGTTTTGTCTTAACTTTCTCATCAGAACTTGAGGATGAAACCAGTCTAATATTTGTAGTGCTGTATTCAGAATATCTTTCATGACAGCCCTTAAAGGAGAAGCTAAGGACCATTTAGATTCAAATCCTGATACTGTCACTGACTTCTCATAGTGGATTAGAAAAGTTGTGTAATGCAGTTTCTCCACTTTATTTCCTTACAGACCAGGAAACAGAACACCACTGCAAGAATATTAAAAATGCTTTTATTCCAACTTTCTCTGCTTCAAGGGGTCAATACAATTTGCTTGCATGGGGCATTGAAAATAGGATACACAAGTTGTTCAGCTCAGCTTTTTCTGGGAAATGAAAAACATCTAGTGATTGTAAAGATGTGTTTTGTCCCTGCATTTTATTAATACAGATCACTTGTTTCTATTGCCAGTTCTAGTGATTTAGCAAGCTGCCAAGGTGCTAATGAAATACAGCATGCATAGCAATTCCAGTGCTACTGGTCAGGGTGATGAGCAACATTGCTGAATACAGATGGTGCTATCTTGGCCCTTCTCTCTGCCTCCAACTTGAATTCTACCCTGACCCTAAACAGTTGTCATCTGCTTTAACCAAAGAAATTAGAACATTTTGTTTTGTTTTTCAATGAAAGCACTGTGCCACTTCTGAAAGCATCCTTATGTAAGACAGACAAACAATGAAATATTTTCTTCCACATCCTGAAGGTGCTCAAGGAGGAGCAATTGCATTTTGACTAGAGCAATTCTAACACTCAAGCTAATAAAAGTGGTCACCTTCAGACGTGTGGATTTGAGACCTTCACAGTTGTAGAATTACAGAATCACAGAATTAATTAATTGGAAAAGAACTTTGAGATCATCAAGTCCAACCTATGACCTATAATCACCTCATCAGCTATACCATGGCACTGAGTGACACGTCCAGTCTTTTTTTAAGCACGCCCAGGGACAGTGACTCCACCACCTCCCTGGGCAGACAATTCCAGTGCCCTGTCACTCCTGTGAAGAAATTTTTCCCAATGTCTAACCTAAACTTCCCTGGTGCAGCTTGTGTCCTCTCATCCTGCCAATGGTTGAGTGGGAGAAGAGACTGATCCCCACCTGACTACAGCCACCTTTCAGGAAGCTGTAGAGAGTGATAAGGTCACCCCTGAGTCTCCTTTTCTCCAGGCTAAACAACCCCAGCTCCCTCAGCCTTTCTTCTTGGTGTTTGTGTCCTAAACCTCTCACCAGCCTTGTTGCCTTCTCTGGACGCATTTGATCATCTCAACATCCTTCCTAAACTGAGGGGCCCAGAACTGGACACAGCACTCAAGGTGTGGCCTCACCAGTGCCAAGTACAGGGGAAGAATGACCTCCCTGCTCCTGCTGGCCACACTATTCCTGACACAGGCCAGGATGCCATTGGCCTTCTTGGCCACCTGGCACACTGCTGGCTCATGTTCACTCTGCAGTCAGTCAGCACCACCAGGCCCCTTTCTGCCTGGGCACAGTCCAGCCACTGTCCCCAGCCTGTAGTGCTGCAGGGGTTGTTGTGGCCAAAGTGCAGGACTAGGCACCTGGACTTGTTAAACTTCATGTTGTTGGATTCAGCTGATCTATCCAGCCTATCCAGGTCCCTCTGCAGAGCCCTCCTACCCTTCAGAAGATTGACACATGCTCCCATCTTGGTGTCACCTGCACAAGCAGAACACTACCTGCTCTCCTGCCCCATCAACCAATCAACCCAGAGCCCCGAAGTCCCTTTTAATTGCCCTGGTGCTCTTTTTTCCAGTCTTATCACAGCCTGGAGTATCAGCAGTGGGTAATAATCAGAGGGCTGAATCAGCCCACGGAGTATCCTGCTGATATCCCATACCCAGGCCCCAGGGAGGCCGCAGACCTCCCTGTGGGATGGGTCCAGTCGACATATGGGGCCCCTTGCTCCCCTCAGAAGGGAGTCACCTACCAAAACTACACTTCTTTTCTTTTTAATGCTAGACATAATGATCTGTCTAACAGACAAAGTGTAATTAGGAGGCTCTCCAGGCAGATTATTTTCTTCTATGCCATCTGGTTGATCATCTGGATCCAGAGCCTCATACCTATTCTGAAGTGGCACCTGGGTAGGCGATAGGGGTCAGGAGGAATTTTTATTAACTCCCTGAGTAGTGCGGGAAGAGATGGGATGGAGTTGAGCTCCGGGCTGTGGGATGCACCTGCAGCAGCACATGGCAGCACGAGAGGCTTGTGTCCACCTGACCTTGAGGGGAGGAGGTCTCACATGGCAGACCCCTACAGGAGAGGAGCCTGCTGGAAGCTGGCAGATGGGTGAACAGCACATAGTAACCCCATAGAAGGAAATTTAGGAAGTATGTTGTTGATGTGGCAACATGGGATAGGTCGCATAATGAGAATTACCATGTAAGGAAATACTGTGCCTTGAAAAGTGTATAAAACCAGCTCATTTCTTTGAATAAACGATTCAGATGCCCTGCTGGTCTGAGTTCATGTCACAGTCTCTCAAAGTAGGGACCCATTTCCACTTCCCTTCATCTACTTACTAGGTCTCCTCCTTCTGCCTGATGTAACAGACATGGGAGTCCTCTGATGCCTGGTGGGCTTCTCTCAGGGATGGAAGGGTGAAACTCCACCAGTCTATTTCCCTTTCACTTTCCCTAATACTCCTTGGTCTTTCTATTTCCTGCTTAAGCTCGGCCACCAGACAGAGATCATTCACCTGTTCACACCTCATGCAGGCGCCTTTTGTACCATCCCCTGGTACTACTGACAGGCTCAAACACTCCTTACAGGCAGGATTCTCACAGATGTATCCTTCTTGGGGGGTTCTGTTTGGGTTGGTACACTTTTTCTAGCTATAGCTTTAGATCATTTGGAGACCATGCTGACAAAAAACCCAAAATCAAACAGACAAATTAACAAACAAAACCCCAACATAAAATAAAAACCCCACTAGCAGGAGGCTGTTTGCAACCCTACCTGCTTGCCCTTCCTGTGCAAACTGCTGTGCCACGCCCCTGTTTGCCCGCTCTGGGTTGCTGTGCCCCCTACAGCCTTCTTTAAAACCACCTCCAATGGCCAGAGGAAGCCCTTCCCAGAGCCTGAATGGTTAATGACAGAATTGTGATGATTATAGTCTGCTTTCTTTCTCTTCTTTATGTCACCAACTTGTCATCTACCACTGCTGTCCCTCATATTAGTTTATGTAAGCATTTGAGGTGTGGACACATAGATGAAAAGAATTTTGAAAGGCAAGGCACTGAGTCTAGCTAATAGGGGTTGGGTTCTTTCTTGTGTGAGTTCAGCAAATTAATGTTATCAAATATCACTCTCCTGTTTCAATACATGGAAATATGATACTGAAGGGAATGACCAGGGCTCATTAGGATATCTGTTGGACTATCTGTTGGGCTAGTGACATTCCACCACTGTTTCCATGAGCAGCATGTTGGACTGCCATCCTTTCAGATCAGCCAAGACTATACACTCCAAGGCTTCAAAAGGAAAAAATAAACTTTCTCTGATGCAGTGGTTCCTCTTAAGACATGCAATGCTGAGACTGGGAACCACGTATATTTTGTTAAGGATTAAAAGGATGTTATTCAAAAACTGGCCTTTCAAAACCACCAAATAACTATGTTTGCCGAGGCAAATATGTAAGAACATAGTACTACATAAAACATGTGTTTTAACCCTTATAACTATAGATCACGATCTAAAAGGCTAGCAGAATAACTATTTTCTCCCTCCTAAATATAGAAAAACTATGTTCTGTATATATATAAAACTTAAACACTGGTATGGAGTTTTATAAGGGTTTTAGTTGCAGCTAGAACCTTAACTCCAATCTCTTGATGTACTTTGCTATGAATTAGTCATCCTTCAAAACCTCATTCTGAGAAAACAAAATGGTTTTCGGTCCCTGGAGGACTTCAGCCCAGCAGAAGCAGATGACACTGCCCTAACATTGTTCTTCTTCTCAGCTTTCTACAAGAGTGTACCATGATGCTGGGAACAGTAGAGAGGGGAAGAGTAGGAGACAAGCATATCTTCTTCCAGCAGATTTCTTCATTTTCAGAGCAGATGGTAGAGCTGGAAGGACTGGCAGGACCACAGCTACACTTCCTCTTCTGGGTGTCCTTACCTGGGCAGGGGTAAGACCAGCCCTGTAAGGGGCTCTCTTACTGCTGCTTACCCATGGGAATTGGTTAAAGGCCGATAACCCAATGCCAGAGGATAAATTTTGTGATTCCCTTCCACCCCCCCTTCTCTCTTCAAAGAAAAATCCAAGTAAAACCTTGGATCGAAAGCTTCTTGTGGATTGTTTTCAACATTAACACGAAGACATATTTCCTTTTGTCAGCCAGACCTTTCAGTCCTTTGTCCAAGGGACAATACTTACAATTAGAAAGTAATAATTAGGATTGAGGAGTGTTAGAAAAGTTCAATCAACTTGTCCCTTGTGGACAGGAAAAAAAGAAAAAAAGAAGGTCCATAAAGTTGTTAAGTGCAAATCAATACAGAATCCAAGCATGCTGGCTTAAAACTCTGGGGCAATTTGACTCAAATTTTTGGGAAACACTGAAATGTGACTTGCCAAGATATACGTGGAGGGGATTGCAAGGGGAGGAATCAACAACAAAACCTGGAGAATACAAATACCAACAAAAGGCTTCTCTAGAGACAGGCTGGCATGGTGATCAAACGTGATTAAAACCAAAAGGCTGGAGATGTCAGAATTTCTGGGAGTTGTCTCCAGATCTTAGTCTCCTTTATCTGCTATTTTTTGTTCCTTTACTACCAATACAATTTATTGGCAAAACTGTATTACTTTTTCAAGCCTTTTTTCAGACACAGTTGTGGCCTGTGACCGGAGTAAGACACAGGAAGCAGATGCAAATCCTTTGAAATTAAATTACCTACCTGGTCTAAGTGTTACTCTGAGCAGATACATATAACTGAAATTTTGTTTTATAGGTTTCATTTGTGCTGTTGTATAAACTAAGAGATACATACTGCAAGGGTAGTTAAAAACATGTAAAGTTGTTTTTTCTTTGTTGACAGGCAGGTTCTGGCATGCATTTGAAAAAAAAAACCAAAACAGCTGTGTGTTGATAAACACCAGTTTTCAAGTGATTTGGTGTGGTGGTTTGAATTTTGTTGGTGTCATTGTAGAATAGCTGAATCCTGAAAAAAGTAATCCATTGTATGTTTCTGTGTCAGCCTTCCCGTCCGAGCTGCCAACAGCAGGAAACCTTTTATGAGCAGAAACACCTGTGGATATTTCTCATTTTCTGTGTGCATATTTCAGCCTTCCAAAGCACATTCTTTAACCTGCAGCTCTTCATGCAAAGTCAGAGCTAACCCTTCTGCTTTGTCCGACCACAAATATTTTGGCCTCTGGGCCCCATCTGTGGAAATTTTTACACGGGGTGAGTTATGGCAGCATTTAAAGAGTTATCAAAAATCACTCTTGAAGAACACTTAAGACCATTCTAGCATGGTCACGGAACATACTTATTGCATATTTTACTGAACAGTCCGTGGCCTCACGGCAGTCGAGCGCTCCCAGCCGGGGCTGGCAGCCCCTTCACCAGCACGAACCGCGTTTACAAACAGACCACGGCTCTGACCCCCGTTTACAAACTATCATAGTTTCAATCCCACCTTAAAGACACTCTCGACTTTAACCATGGTAGGAGTCCGCTCGAAGACGGCATGGCCAAGGCGGCGCGAACAACACCGGCACCGCCTTCCACACCGCTCCGAGCGGGACAAAGGCGGCGGGAGGCGGGGAAAGGAGAGGGGCAGGGGACAAGAGACAGGGGCCGGGGAAAAGAGAAAGGGGCCGGGGAAAAGAGAAAGGGGCCGGCCTTCGCCCCCCAGGAGCTGCCGGCCCGGCTCGGGGGCGGTGGAGGGGGACAGCAGGCCGGCCCGGACCCCGCCCGCCCCCTCTCCTCCCCTCTTCGCTCCGGCCCGCCCCCGCCATGAGGCGGCTCCGTGCGTGCAGCCGGCATGGAGCGAGCGGGCCGGACGGAAGGGTGCCCCGCCTGGGGGGTGCTGCTTCCTCCTCTCCTCCTCATCCTCCTCCTCCTCCTGGCAGGTCAGCGGGGCCGGCGTGGGGCGGGGGACGGGCGCGAAGCCGCGGGAGTGAGCGGGGCTGGTGGTGTAGGTCAGATGTGGGAGCTTGAATCGGCGTACGGAGTTTGGAAGGGGTTCCCTGGGGTGTCCC
>VWZS01002160.1:677389-734217 GCA_013397075.1 Rhabdornis inornatus | reverse complement strand
TATCAAAAATCACTCTTGAAGAACACTTAAGAGCATTCTAGCATGGTCACGGAACATATTTATTGCATATTTTACTGAACACTCCGTGGCCTCACGGCAGTCGAGCGCTCCCAGCCGGGGCTGGCAGCCCCTTCACCCCGCGTTCACAAAGACACCACGGCTCTGACTCCCGTTTACAAACTATCATAGTTTCAATCCCACCTTAAAGACACTCTCGACTTTAACCATGGTAGGAGTCCGCTCGAAGACGGCATGGCCAAGGCGGCGCGAACAACACCGGCACCGCCTTCCACACCGCTCCGAGCGGGACAAAGGCGGCGGGAGGCGGGGAAAGGAGAGGGGCAGGGGACAAGAGACAGGGGCCGGGGAAAAGAGAAAGGGGCCGGGGAAAAGAGAAAGGGGCCGGCCTTCGCCCCCCAGGAGCTGCCGGCCCGGCTCGGGGGCGGTGGAGGGGGACAGCAGGCCGGCCCGGACCCCGCCCGCCCCCTCTCCTCCCCTCTTCGCTCCGGCCCGCCCCCGCCATGAGGCGGCTCCGTGCGTGCAGCCGGCATGGAGCGAGCGGGCCGGACGGAAGGGTGCCCCGCCTGGGGGGTGCTGCTTCCTCCTCTCCTCCTCATCCTCCTCCTCCTCCTGGCAGGTCAGCGGGGCCGGCGTGGGGCGGGGGACGGGCGCGAAGCCGCGGGAGTGAGCGGGGCTGGTGGTGTAGGTCAGATGTGGGAGCTTGAATCGGCGTACGGAGTTTGGAAGGGGTTCCCTGGGGTGTCCCAGCACAGCGCTCCCGGGCAGGGTGTGGTGTGCGGGAGCCGCTCTCTGGCTGCAGGGAGAGTGAACCTCGAGAGGACCTCATTTACGTGTATGATTATCTGAAGGGGATGTGCCAAGAGGATGGAGCGGAGGCTCGGTGGTATCGAGCAGTGGAGCGGGGTTTGTGTACGATGTGCAGAAGTTGATGCACAGGAAGTTACACATGGTCATGAGGAAGAACTTTACCATGAGGGTGTCCACACAGTGCAACAGCTGGCCCAGAGTGGCTGTGGAGTCTCCCTGAATAGCGATACTCAGGAACTGTCTGGATGTAATCCTGTGCCACATGTGCTCTAGGATGATTCAGCTTGAGCAGTCAGCTTGGACCAGATGATCCCCTGTGGTCCCTTCCCACCTGACCCATTCTGTGATTCTGTGAACCCACCTGTGTGGGATAGACCTGTGATGTGCAGGGTGAAGGCACCTTGGTGCTCTCCTGCCAGGGCAGAGCCAGGAGGTTGCCTGGCACAGCCAGGGCTGTGCATACTCACGCCAAAAAAAAAGAGGTGACATTTCAAAAACCTGGAGCTGCTGGCACGGGGGTGTGCCAAAGTCTCAGTATGGCGTGTCCTGGGATGGCAGCCCTGCCAAAGCCTTGGTGTGGGGTGTTCTGTGTGGCAGTCGTCCTGCACTGCTGCTCCCTATAGAAGTGCCTGTACAGCCCATGGGCTGCTGTTCTCCTGGACATGAGTGTTCTGCTGGCTGCCCTGATTCACTTGTTGGTGGGGCTGACTGGCAGAATGATGGATTGGTTGTTCTGTTTTTTCATGTGTTTCTTCAATCCAGGGGTCATCTCACAGGGTTAGGGTACATCTGCCTGGGCTGACCCATGTGCTACGTTGCACAGCCCTCTCCAGTCCTCACTTGGGGCTTGTTTTGAAGCAGAGACCAAGTGAGAGCAGGTTCAGAGAGCTGGCCTGCTAAAATCCTGTGAGCAGTCAGGCTGTGAGATGGCTCAGCAGCATGAGTCAGTGAGCTAAGGAGTCTCAGTGTAAGGTGGGAACTTTCACCCACTTGGGACAGGAATGGGAGCATGGCAGAAGCTGAGATGAGGCAGGGTTGCCCGGATCCCAGCACAACAATTGAAAGGATCAGCATAGATGAAAGGCAGTAATGGCAATGGGAGGATTAGTACCTCTCAGGTGAGTTGCAGCCTGGGAAACGTGAGCTAAGTACATCAGGAATACAGAAGCATGGTTTGCCCTCTTTGATTTCAAGTCTCTGCCACTGTAGTATGTGACCAAACAGGTCACCAAGGGTGATGGTGTATGGGACACGGAGCCTTTCTGAATTTATCCAGGCTGCAGCTGAAGCCTTGGATGGTGATCCTTGAAGTGGGGATGGTAATCCCCAAGGATGTTTTTATAGTGCAATGGAAGTATAGGGTTATCTTCTTGGGGAAACCTGACTTAGGGCTTTGAAAACACTAAAAGTCATGACAGTACAAGATGTTGATACTGTTAAAATAGCTTCTCTCAGGAATAAAAAGATATATGGTATCCCATGTTTCTTAATCGTAAAGAGTTCTCTTACTGTTTCATAGTTTGCTTTGTCCAGCAGAGCATTGTGGCTGGGAACACTCGTGGCCTCAAGTGCCCTCAGAGGGGCAGAGAGGCACTGCCATGCCACACTGGCCATGGCCCTGGTGCTGGAGCACAGCGAGGGGAGCTGCTGCCAGATGGCAACGGGGAAGGGAGCCCCAGGCAGCTCTGATTTGCACCTCAGGCTGGGACTGGGCAGGGACTGGGGGAAGTAGCCTGTTTCCAGACAACTTCTTTCCCTCCTGCCACCCTCCAGATCAACAAGACAGGCAGCCCAGACTCAGGTTTCTTCTGGACTCCTTGCTGGAATGGAAAAAGTTGGTCTGTGGTGCCTTGGCATTTCAAAATGCTCTTTTTCACTTTAAAGGATTAAGTATAAGAAGGAACTGATACGGCCAGCTACAGAATACCCCTATGGAAAACACCTAATTCTGAAATGCAGAACAAGGGGGAATAGGCTGCCATTGGGATTACAGAGTCAGGTCACACCTCAAGGGCAGTTCCGTGATTGTATGAAACTGTTAGACTGCGTTTTCTTCAAAGCTGTGCTGTACAAGATTTTGATGTTTAACCTCATGAGTGTTATTTTTATTCAGCAGAAGATTGTTTGGCTCTGTGTGATAATGACTGCAAAGCTTACTGCTGTGATGGGACTACTCCCTACTGCTGTTCATATTATGCCTACATTGGGAATGTCTTTTCGTGAGTATATTTGCACTTTAAAAAAAAAAGTGTCCTGTGTTCATGAACTCAGTGTAAATTTGCTGTAGCAAAACTATGTTTTGGCAATAAACTGAGGCAGGGTCTGGGTTTTTTGGTTTGTTTGATTTGTTTTTTTCCTTGCTGGTAACAATCTTCAGTATGCCTTTGAGGTCTCGTGTTATGTGTAATTTTGAAACATACCAGAAAGCTTGCTAGAATTGTGGGTTCTATCCTTAGTTTGTGTACAAGAATATAATTTCTGGAGCTAAGCTTTAGAGACAGTGAGAACTTTGTTTCAAGCTCTTGAGCTAAAAAGATCTGTGAATAGAAATCTTGTGTGTTTTGTTGAAATGATTTCTCACACTGAGTCAATAGTGATTGAGTAGTGATTTAAGTGACTTAGATTTGAAATTGACATTGCTTTGAGTACTTTTTTGGTTTCATTTTCACTTTTATTGACCTGTTTGTTTTTTGTTAAAGAGTATTTTGGCTGTTGGTGGAATTTATTGAACAGATTCTAGATGAGGGTAATCTGACCCTTTAGCAATGTTGAATGAATAGCATGTTTCACAGTGCTTTAAAAAACAGGGCAGATGAAATGAAGTGGTTACAAATATTTTCTATCTAGAGAAAAGTACGAGAATAAACTGTTGATTTAAAAAACACATGCTTCAGTGTAACTGTTTGTCTTTGCATCGTTGAGGAAGAAGAGAAGCTTGCTTGCTAATGGACCTGACTCTGGCTTTAAGTCACAACTCACAAGTCGTACATTCATGTGCAAGGGCAACCCTAAATGAAACATAAAATGCAGTTCTTCATGATAGGGCATCTTATTTTCTGTTCCATCAATTATACTAGTAATTTCCTTAACCTTTAGCATGCAGTCTGTGACTTATTTTTGGTTGATATTCTTGACTAAAACCAGAGAAGATAAAAATGACATGGCATATGGACTGCCTGGTACTTGGGGAAGAGTGAGTGGGAAGGTGGTAGTTGCTTTTTCTGGAAAGACTCCTCTGGTGCAGGTTTCGCTTCAGCCATGGCACCTGGGGAATATTCCAGTGTTCCCGTGAGTATATTTTATAGCACTTTGGAGGAGTAAGCAGAGTCATGGTATTTTAATACAGAATTGATCCACAGTTTTTAAAGTAGATCAGATGCTTCCTGGGCTAAAGTAAATAAAATTATGGTAGAACACCAGAATCCTTTGTTCATCTGAAAATGACAAAACATGTATTTAAGATCAATTACTGTTGTAGAATGACAAGTGATTTTTTTTTCCTGCTTACTGAGTGAACGCTTGCTTTGATTTTTTTTTTCTATTTTTTCATTACAAAATTGTTTTTCCATTTTCAAGCATCAAAGGAGGTGCTCATTCTTGTGGGATATGGGGTATATTTGTTGAGGTGGTGAAGGCTTATGCTCACCAGACAGCCCTGTGGGGAAGGCACAGCTGCAGGCTGGAGGGTTGGAAGTTGCCTGAGGGGCGAGAGGCAGTTGAGAGTGACGAGAAAGTCAGGTGAGTGACAGCTGGGAGTGAGATTCCTGAATCGGGATCTATGAAGGCCATGAAGGGTGTGTGGGTTGCTCCAGTAGCAACTTCCACTGTGTTAAGGAATCAGTTGACCAGGAAGAGTTCGGGAAGGAACTCAAGGAATTCAAGTGTGTGCACCTCACGTATCAGGTGAGTAATCAGTGGAAGCAGTGTGGGAGGTGGAATGTCCCTGGAAAAAAGGGAGCTTGGACCTATTATGGCAGCTCCTATACTGGCAAACTATTGACATTGCTGATGCANCCAATTCTCCTGAGCCCTCAGCTCCACTAGAACCCATATCCAATACATCGGGCCAGCCTGAGATTAACCCATGACCCACAGAAATGCTTTACCCCAATAAAAATCCCTGAGTGGTTGGCCCCCTCGGCGCAGAATTCCCATACCACAAGCAAGCATCGGACTCGCTTCTTGCCCAGAATGATGATGTTGTAACCCAGAGTTGGCAGAAGTGTAGGGAAGCTGTGATGGAGGAAGGCGACCTGGCAGTCATTACTGCCTGTCTGGGTATATATGCACCAGACCAATGCCCGGCTTACAGGGAACTAGATTATAAAGTAATGAAAGAACTGAGGATGCTAGTGAAGGAAAGTGGCATATCTTCCTATCACGTCCTAAGTTACCTAGAGTCCCTAAGGACTGTGTATGTCCTCATGCCTAATGACTGGGAAGGCATAATGAGAATTATCTTAGCAATGATGCAGTTCGCAGTCTGGCTCACCGATTACCGTGAGCTGTGTATGACCCAGGCGGAAACACTGCAGGACATAAACTCACAAATTGTTGCACAGCTGACCAGGGAGGGTCCGTGTGCAGTCCCTACGGCGCAGGCAGGCTGCCGGTGTGATGTGTATGATGTCATCACCTGCTTAGCCCTGCAAGCCCGGCGGCGACTCCCAGGGACAGGTATCAATTCTAACATGTCTTTCACTAAGATTTTACAGGGTCCAACAGAATCATTTGTACAGACAGACGGTCTGGACAGACTGCAAGCCACGTTCTCCTGGCAAGGTGATAAATGAGGCCAGATGAGGATAGAGCTATTCTGTTGCAGAAGCTTGCTTTCATAAATGCAAAGGAAGACTGTAGAACAGCATTGCTTGTGGTTTGTAACCCGCACACTTGTGACATAGCAGATATGGTTAGGGCATGCCAAAATGTGGGAACTGCTGCTCGTCAGACTAACTCTCTGGCCACGACTTTAGCTGCTCACTTCCAATTTCTGGACATACAGACAGGAGGTTGTTTTAACTGTGGCTCAATCAATCATTTTAAAAGGGATTCCCCTCAACAAAGGGAGAGGATAAAAATACCACCTAGAGATTGTCCCTGGTGTGGAAGAGGCAAGCATTGGGCTAGTGACTGCCATTTGCAGTACTCTGTAAAAGGGAAGGCTGTACAACTGGGAAACTTCTGGCAGGGGATGGGCCCATGCACCCTGGAGATTCAAAAACATGCGAGGCAAAACATTTGGCAAGCGAGCTCCTGCCTGCAACCACAGGCAGTGCAGGGCTGGACCTCGCCTCCAGAGGGTCAGTTACTCTCATGACATCTTCCTGGTTCCTAATGGAGTGTGTGGACTCCTTGGTAATAATATGCATGCCTTACTAATAGGGCGTTCCACTGCCACTAAATTGGGGCTTTTTGTGCTGCCTGGAGTTATTGATTCAGATTAGGAAGGTGAAATACAAATTATGCTATGGACTCCCATGCCACCCTGCTTTATTCCTGCAGGTCAAGTCGCTGCACAACTTACTCCTTTTTTCCAACAAAGTCCCTAGTGGGAAGGGTAACCATGACACAAGTAACTTTGGTAGCACAGGTCAGCCACAGGTTTTCTGGACAAGCTCCATTACAACAGCTCAGCCAACCTTGATATGCAGTATAAATGGCAAAAAATTTAAAGGGCTTGTTGATACTGGAGCTGATGTCTCTATTATTAAAAGCAGTGAATGGCCTAGTAATTAGCCCACACTCAGCCTCACATCGACACTAATTGGGGTGGGAGAAATGCAGCACCCTAGACAAAGTGCTCACCTTCAGCTTGTCCTTGGCCCTGATGGGCAAACTGCCCAGATTACCCCATTCATTGCTGCTATACCATGGACATTTTGGGGAAGAGATGTTCTGGGACAATTTGGACCCACCATACAAATAGACTCAACCTCGCCAGAAAACCTTTCTCATAGGGGTCGTTGATCAGCCATTCTGAAATCAAATACTGGACATATGTAAACTCACATGGTGGACTGAAGCCTCTAGAACACCCAGGGGTGTTCTGTATACCTGATAAAAATGACAAATGGTGATTATTGCATGATTTATGGGCAGTGAATACAGTTATTGAACCTATGGGTGCTCTGCAACCTGGGCTTCCATCATCCACAATGATTCCCCTCAATTGGCCCTTAGTAATTTTAGACCTAAAAGACTGTTTTTTCACCATACCTTTACACCCTGATGATGCACCTCGGTTTGCCTTTTCTGTGCCTTGAATCATGCAGAACCAGTGAAGAGATTTCATTGGACAGTATTGCCACAAGGCATGTGTAACAGCCCAACTATATGCCAAAGAGCAGCCGATCTTGACCTACAGCCTGTCCATCATGAATTTCCTGCTGCAGCCATACATCATTATATGGACGACATTTTACTTGAACCCGTGATCAATTCATCTTATGTTCTATTCAGGTAGCTGTCATGCAGGCAATTCAAGATGCAGGACTAATCGTGGCACCTGAAAAGGTGCAGCATGAGTCCCCATGGCATTATCTGGGGTGGAGAATTATTCAGCAGACCATCAGCCCTCAGGCTTTAAGGCTTTATGTTAAAGACACCTTAACTTTAAATGAATTACAGAAACTGCTAGGTTCTTTGAATTGGCTGCATCCTATTTTGGGTCTATCCATAAAACTCTTATCCCCTTTATTTGACTTACTCAGAGGAAATCTCCCACCTGCATTCGTGTTGACAGCTGACCCCAGAAGCTAAAACTGCCCTTGCACATTGTGCTCAAGCACTAGAAAACCAACAAAATTGGAGGTGGGATCCTGATAAATCTGTGTGCCTTGCCATAATTGCTGGCAAATTTCAGCCTTTTCTGTTCTGTTTCAATGGTTTGCTAATGATAAAGACCCTTCACATGTGTTAGAATGGTTATTCTTACCTCACACAGTGGCAAAGACTGTGTGGACTGTTAATGATATGTTCTCATATTTATTTAAGAAAGGCAGAGAGCAACTACAGACTCTCAATGGCCAAGATCCACATCCCATCTACATACTTGCAAGTAAAGACAATTTGTCATGGTTGCTATCAGAAGACACTAACTTTCAAATTGCACTTGCAGATTTTTCTGGACAGTTATCTACCCTCACATTGTTTATGGATGGAGATGGGTAACCCCCCCTTGTATGCAAAACTTCACTGCAGCATGACCCCTGTCAACAGACCAACTGTTTTTACAGATTAATCCAGCAAAACCAACAAAGCTGCAGTGATTTGGCGTGTAGGTGACCCTGTCCAGTGGCATAAGAGGGTATTAACATTAAAGGATGCTTCCATGCAAATTTTAGAATTGGCCGCTATTCAATATGCCTTTATTCTCACAGGAAGCACTTAACATCGTAACTGATTACTCATATGCTGCCAATATGGTATTCCGATTAGAATCTTCGTATTTAAAACATGTTAATAAACATCTTTTGTTTACAGAGTTGAGAACATTGTAGACCTTGATTAACAGCTGACAGCATGAATTTACATGTTCACTTCCACACAGGTTTACCTGGCCCTATTGCAGAAGGTAACAACTATGCAGATATCATTGTGATGAGAGGTGTGGTACCAAATACTTTTGCACAGGCCAAGTTATCTCACGTCTTTTTCCACCAGAATGCTCGCTCTCCTCATAAGCAATTTCAATTAACATCCTCACAGGCTCATGAGGTATAAAAAGGGAGTGATTTCTGCAATAAAGTGATCTTCAGATGCATAAAGGGGATCTGTATCGCTTTGGTCCCCATTGCTACTCATTCTGAATACCTTGTTCCAGACAACATGTGGTTAGGAGTGATGGACACAAGAGCATAGGATAATATGAGGAGGAGCATAATAATAATAGGAGCATAATGTGATGACATTATAAGAAGGAGACTTCCTGTAGAGAAAGTGGATTTAATCTCTCACTTCCACATGAACATAGCATTTGTCTAGCCTAATGCTGAAGCTGTGCTGTGTGAAGGCCTTGACCAGGGGGTTCTTTAGACTGGCTGCTGAAATGTTGAAACCATGCCTTCAGCACCAAGTTGTCACCTTGTCTTTGGTATGTTTCTTTAACAAATATTAACAGGTATTGAATTAGAGCTGAGTGTGAGTGGCTCTGACACATCTGGAAGGGTTTGTGTGTATCTGGGTGGATTTTAATACTAGATGAGGCTTTTGCAAGTGCTGTTTGCCACAACATGTCTTGAAGGAGACATTTGATCCTTCTAATTTTTTATGGTTAAATACTGCAATGCATAGACTTGAAGATCAGTCAGCAGTTGTTATACTCCTTTGACCCAACATTTTGCATTATTAAGTCACTGGTTTTTTGGTTTTTTTTTCCTAAAAGCAGGTCAGGACATGTCTTCTTTAAATATGTAACCTGATTTTGAAAACTTCAGACATTAATGAGTTGACCATCTGTCCTGGTAAACTGTTCTATAGTTCATTTACTAACACCATTGGGAAATTTTACTGAGAAGTGAAGGTTGAAATTCCTACTGTCAGCTCTTAACTTACGTGCAAGTTTGAAATGTGGCCTTAAATAGTCATCATGACAGCTCTCAACCATATTGCTGAGTCGGGTGACCTCTGTCAGCCTCACATGTAAGATTTACTTGGTTTTGTTTTGCCCAGATCAGGGGTCAATTCTTTGGCCTTCTTTTGAACTCTGTCTCATGTATTCACTTCCTTCTTGAAGTGTGGCTGGCAGGGCTGCACACAGGGTTGGACAGAAGCCTTGCTAGGACTATTTTACCTGTACCTCTCTTTGAGTGCCTATTTTGAAGCAGCTGTCTCTGATGATCACAGAAGACATAAATGAACTCAGCAATTTGTTCCATCTCTAAATCTGTAAGTCACAGCCTTCAAAGCATGGCTGCTGCTTTATGCCTACAAACTGTTCTTTGCTTGGGATAGTACCTTGGATTTAGTTGCATTGCAAAAGATTTTATTGTGGCTTTAGCTATGCTCCATAGGAATAACCTTCCCTTTTCACTACTGGGTACTGTATTGGTCTTTCTGTAATTATGTGCAAGAAGTTTTGTGTTGCCTCACTCCCAAATAACAAACAGATAAAATTGCATTAGAATTTGAAAATGGAAATTTCTGCTTGTGTCTTTCTGTTGACATCTCTTTATTAAAATCTTTACAATAAATGAATTTAATCCAAGACACTCTGTGTCCTGATATTGTTCTTTTAGTAGCCTTTATGTCTTTCAATGTCAAAATTTTGGATCCTACTTTCTGCACCAAACAATGGACATGATCTGCATGGTTGCTTCCAGAGGTGCCTTTTTACTGCATGAAACACCATATAGTCCTCAGTGTTGTCTCGTTGCTGCTTCTTTGGAGGTTGCTTACCCGTCCTCATTTGCTTACCACTGGTTTCTGTGCTCTCTCTATTCTTTACAAATCTGCATGTCTTTCTGATGTTTCTGCTCTTTATCTTCTTTGGGATAGTTTTGGGTTTGTTTTTTCACAAGTGTAACTCTCTCTTAAAGTTTTAGAAAAACCTTTTGGCATGCAATAGGTTCCTTTTAAACAATCTTCTGTTTTATTTCATGCCTCTCACTCTCTTCTTTTTTTTTAGGCCCATATGCCAGCAGTTGTACAGACTATAAAAACCAGGCAATAATGTATATACTGATTTTGAAACAAAGTCAATGTGACTAGACAGTGATTATTAATACTTAGGTTGTACCTTTTAAGTGATTAGTTAACTCTTTTCACTCATTAAAACGAGTTTCAACATTGAGATATTCCATGTAGGGTTTTAGAATTTTGTATTTTAAGAAATCGCCTGGACTACAGGTATAATCTGTAAGCGTTCAAGGTCAGTGATTGAGCCACCTGTAATCTCATGAGTATCTCTAATGTAAAATAATACATTGCTTCTCCTCTCCCCCTTCATGATACCCTTTCAAACCAAGTCGTTACAGTATTAATGTTGCAGCTATATTTCCCTTCCTAAGAGTTTTCAATAGCTACAGCCTGTCAGTATTTCCTGATACATAAGTGTTTCTTCCTGTTTGTTTGTTTGTTTGTTTGGCATCTAGTGCTTAGTAATTAGCTCTTCTAAGCATTTTTTTCCTTGGGAAAATTACAGATTTATGTTTGGACTTGTGCAGCATTACAAGGCTGTGTCTGTGAGATGAAGAAGGCACAGGGATGCTTGAGTGCTCAGGCTGTTTCTCCTGGCCATCTTTCCACTCCTTACTAAAAACACAAGCTTGGAGACACCCTTCCCAGCCTTCCATATCATCCCAGCCCTTAAAGTCCAGAAATCCAGGCCATCCTTTTCAGAAGCTAGTTTCTAAGCTATTGAATCACTTCTGAGTGACCTCTTGGTTTTCCTGTGCTGCTGCAGTTTGCTACGAGGCTGAAGACTAAGGAGACTTAGCAGCATGTTTCCTCAAATGCTCCAGGTTTGCCCACAAAAACAGAGTGACTGCTGAAAAGTATCTCCCATCCTGACCAGACAGCATTTTGCCTTCGTTCTCTCAGAGATGTTGGAGTAATAACATCTGGTTATTACTTCCAGCCTCAAACCCCCGAGCTCCTCAGTGGTGGGTGTCAGGACAAAAGGGGTTTCTTCTGCAGGACCCCATTTAGAGTGTTTCTGACAGTGCTTTTTGTATTTACTTTCAAGGGGCTTTAAATTGTCTGGCCCTCATGCTTATCCTAGTGGATTTTCTGAGGGCTAATTTCCAGCTAAATGTTTTCCACCACATTGTGCCTTGTGTTTGTCTTGGCACACAGGTAGCTTTTAAGCTACAGCTAGCTCTTTGGGCAGGGAAGTCAGCAGTAGGATGTCAGATGCCTTCTCACTGGTCCTAAAATGGCAAGCCAGACACAGTTAGAGTGATAAAAAGGGGTTACCTCTATAAGAATTCTTAGGTGAACAATTTGCCAGGTGGAAAATGCTGAAGATGCACACACAGCATAATGCACATACAATTTTTATAGGTTTTGCCAATTAGCATATCTAACAAGAATCACCAATTAGAATTATAAATGGTGAGGTAATTCCACCCATTCACCCCTTTCTCAAATCCTCCCTTCTCTACATAGGGAATAAGCTTTGTTTGTAAAAATATGTCTCAAAGAGCTGGTGTCAGCCTTGGTTGCCAAGAAGAACCAAGATAAGATAGGACCCTTGGACCCCCAGCTTGAAATATTTTGGAATGTGTTTTGGCTTTCTGCCTGTCAGATAGGGTAAGGTAAACTACTGGAGTTCAGCTATGAATACAATAATAGAGCTACAAATATATGTGTAAAGAATACACAGAATATTTAAAAGAAAAAGGCAAAAATCAGTTTGGCATCAGCATGCTGTCAGGGGTGGTTCTGGATGCTGCCTGTGCTCTTCCACAATACTTCATGGCCAGCAGCTGAGTTGGTGTGAAATAATCCCAGATTTTAGATATATAATGGAGCAAAGAGGACAAATAGTCCATCCATTCTTTCAAAAAAATACTGCTGGGCCAGCTGAATGTTCACTGGCAATGAGAGGACTTACATATGGATTTGGCCCACCAGATTTAAGAAAATCTGTTGATCAAATATGTGATCAGCCCGTGAGATTGTTCTGTATTTTCCAGGGTAAGTCGTTAAGGGGAGTAAACTGGAATATTGGCTTAAGCAGAGAAAGAAAGCTAGCATGCTACATTACATTGCAAAGTTTCTTCATAAACTTTGTCTTCAGGAATGTCTTACTCTAAGGCAGCATTTATTTAGAAAAACAACACAAAAGGAAACAAAACACCTGATTGCAAGAACTTCAAAAGTAACTTGAGGGAAAAGTAAAAAAATACTTGAGAGAACCGTAATCTTATTACACATAGTGAGATGGTGGTTTGTGAGAGGGTAGGGGGAAACATCTTGCCAGTGACACTGAGGATGCATCTGCCTTTTTAGTTACCTCTGAATTAACAGATGTTATCTGCATGAACCTTATGTATGTTGGAGGAGGTGAGTCTTTTGGATGGGCTTTGGGCTGTTTTTTCTAAGTCTAGAGGATGTACAATGCAGCCAGGAAGGAAGGCAGACAGAGAGAATGGGAGGAAAAGAGGCATAGAACACATTTAGCATAAAAATTGTGTATCTCATCCTGCAGAACTGAGGAAAAAGGTGTGTGTAGCATGTCTTACGTGTGGCATTTGAATTGGAGCACTTTATATCCAATAGTACCTTTGAGAAAAGCAGCTGACCGCTGGTCCTGAAAGGAAGAATGTTCCTTAAGCTGATTAATTTGATATGGGAATATTGAGAGTCAGTATGGAGGAGGAGTGCAACAAAGGATACAATTAACATTTTAAGAGTTAGGAATATAAAGATGTAGCCTCTGGAGTTCATAAATAAAAGTGAATAAAAGAAGTTTAGGAAGCTTGGCATTCACTGAAGATTTCAAATAATTAAAATTCGATGCTTTCAGGCATCCCACTGCAAATATGTGTAGCAACAAATGGATTGAGGATAGTTCTCTGTCTGCATGACAGTTGTATGGGACTCTGCTTAAAATAAAATTGTTTCCCTCTTCATCAATGGTAATGTTCAAAATTTCCCATGATTAAAGCACTTTGGGACAGTATGTAAAACTACAATTTACCTGGCAGCTCACATTTCATGCCTCTGGTTCTGGGATTTTGATACTATGCCAGAGGTCTGCCAAATGCCCAGTTCAGTAATTATTTTTTCCATTTGACTTGACTTCTGATTAGGAGAGTCTTCCTGAATGAGCACATGGAACAGAGCCTGGTATGCTTCTGCTGAGTACAGGGGGATGGCTATAAATGTGTCATTGGAAGGGCTGTAACTGATAATTAACTGTTTCCCTTTCATTCTGTCTAAAAGGTGAATAGCAGTTCAGCCTTTTATTCCTTGGTCTTCAGCATCTGGAGTACCCATGGAATCGTGTTATCTGTGTTTCAGCCTAGGAAAACCTCTGTGAGAGAGGTATGTGCAGGGGGGTGATAAACCACAGCTTAGAGGAAAATCTAGGACCACGTTTGCATTGCAAGATCTGCTGGAGCAAGAACAGGTATTCAAAATGTGACCTTTCCCAGTATTTGAACACTGGTTTTTGTTCCATGCCTATTGTCCTAGTTCATATCCTTTAATGAAGATTATGCAATCAGATTTACCACCAGAGCAATATCTGCTCCTGATGAGGGCTGCAGAGGAAACACATTAAAATGCAGGGTGCTCTTCTTTTGCACTTTATGTCTTTCTTTCTGACCCTGTGCTGTGACAAGCATCTCAAAATGGGGAGAAAAACTGGTTTGCATGGCAAACAGCAGCTCTCAAAAGATAGCTCCTGGTTCAAGTCTCCTATCTCGTTTTCACTAGGATGTCTGACTGTTTGGAAATGTTTGAGACTAATGGGATCTTTTGTTTGTTTGATCATTTATGGAAGTTTAGGGATTCTTATTTTAATAAGAACTAGAATACTTTTTTTTAGTAAAAGCTGTGAACTTGCAAGATCAGTTGTTCATAAGAGAAAAGGATAGCCTGGTTTTGTGCTAAAACTTGAGTTGTTGATATCTCTGTGGACCATTTTTTTTTCATAATTTGCAAGATTGTTAGAATTTGGCATGAAAGTAGAAGCATTAAGGTATAAACCACTGAAATGCTCTGTGACATACAGAAAACTCTAAGGGGAAAAAGTAAACATCCTTAAATAATTCAGTGAAATTAGCTTGCTTATTCTGCTCTATTTCGAAAATATTTTTCTGTGAGAAGGAGAGATAATTTTTTGATCTTCACTTGCAGTGGTCTCTTTTGGAAGCCTTTAGGATTTTCTCATAAGGTTCTGCCATGTAAAAGATAAATGTTTTCTTAGCACTTAGTAAGACTGACATAAAGACCGAGCCTGGAGATTATACTGATCTCAAGAGTACTGTTTTTTCTTCATAACAATTTTGCCTTCTTTCTGTTATTTTGTACCCACTCACACACCTTTCCCTTTTTCAAGTAGGCAAAAGGTCTGCTTCTGAATTTGAGAAGAATCTTTATTCAGTCCTCTGTAAATCCAAAGCTTTTGAGACAATTCAAATAGTGTCAGTCACAACTAGCTCAGCACCATTTCTGAGAAGTAAATTAAGTTAAATGCATTTGTAACTTCAAGGTGGTGTGTAGCTGTAATGGATATAGTCCTCATCCTATTGAAATCAAAAAGCTAATTACTTCAGTGGGGATTTCATGCACATGGCTCGAATGGGACAGGTTGTAAACTGAAGTAGCTTGTTGAATCCAAGTGTACTAGTTTGAAAGCAAACCAGTGAGAGACTCCAAGTCAGAACCTCTGGAAATCCAGTGGATAAGGCTGCTTGTGGTGTTCCAAGCCTCAGATTTTATCCAGGTAGGAATGCTTGGTTCCTCCTCCTGGGCAGAGCATCTCACAATGGTATGATGTAATTTCATGAGTCGTGCAGCGAGGCTTGATGGCCCCTTAACAGAAGATATCCCTCAGAGGGAGTTATCAGGAATGTGTCATGGACAAAGAACACTGGCTCACCTGGTTTTAACAGCTCATGGAGATGGTGATAGAATACACAGCTTTGGTTACATCTTACATTGTAACCTAAGACACCAAGTATTAGAACCCCTCCCATTTTTACTTTCTTTCTTTCTTTCTTTCTTTCTTTGTTTTTTGATCACTATGGCACCTTCCACACTCACTACCACTATAGGCTTCTTTTTTTGCTCCTGGTTCAAGCACTGCTTAATAAGGTGTATCAGTCCTGGACAGTCAGGAGATACACAACTCCTGCCTCACCTGACTTATCCACTCCCTTCACATCCAGTGTACACATGCCTTCCCTACCCCCAGCTGGGGAATTTCTGTTTTATTGGCTAATTTGGAGTTTTCACTAAGCCTGCAGAATTCTCAGAGGATTAGTCTGTTTGCATTTTTTATGGGTTGTTCCATAATATCACACCAACTCGGAGCAGGATTATTAATGTCTATACTTCTGGATCAGAAGCTCTGTAAGAGGACCATTTGATGCTGCTCACAGTGTCACTGCAGCCAATCCAAATAAGACCTGTAGCACTAATTCAGTATTTGAACCATAGTGTCCCAAAAAGAGAAACCCTCATTGTAATCTTAATGCACCTCTTGAAGGGACAGAAACAAAGTTTGGCATGTAAAAGTAAGTTATTAAAAATTAAAGGAAATTAACTATTCATTCACAGGGCAGCCACAATTTCCTTCGAGATTTATAACCACAACCGGGTAGAAATTCCATAGTTAATATAATCTTTAGAAATCTAATGAAGTTTTTAAATTATTTTTCTCTGTTTAAAAAAGAAAAAGGTTGTGATGTTTGCTCTCAGAATCACTTCTGCTGTCATAAAGACCTTTTTTGGTTTTCCCTGTAATGAATTAATTTTGTAGAATACAAGATTGCTCCTGGGACTCACTCTGTAGATAAGTATTTAGTATGGGGTGGAGAGGCACTAATACCACAAACTGGATGGGCATGTTGTCATTACTGTATCTCCTCTGTTGGCTCATCCACACAGATAAGAGATTTTTACTGCTGTCATTACATGGGGTTATTCTTTTAACTCCCAAGGGACACTTGATCTAATGCTGAATGTTCCAGCATCTCTCTTTTTTATTGAGGCCTGTGATACACTGGCACAAGCAGTACTAAGGATCTGCAGCTGTTGTTGAAATATCTGTTAATTGGCTAAGATGCACTGAACCTTATTTTTAGGTGCCTTGTGGACTTGCAGTGCTGCTATTGAAGCATAAAGGGACTGTGCAAACTATCTTCTCCAGTCCTTCATATAGTCCATGGTCAAGATGATCTAATAATGGTATAATTAGGGTGCTTCTGCCCTGTAGCTATATCCAGCTGCTGAGCAGCCCATAGGGCACCATTTTTAATAAACCAGGAAAAACATATGAAATGCAGCCCCTGATGTGTATGCTTATGCTATCACATTATCAGCAGTTTTGGTTGTGGTACTATGTACTGCTTACTCCTGTTGTGCTGTGCATTTGAGTTTTTCCTTCCAATAGCAGGGTGAGAGAGAGCCTGGACATAAACAGTGTCCCTTTCCTCTGCTTACCACGGGTGCTTCCTCCTTATCCCCAGTAAAAGGAGAATAGAAGTAATTTGGAACAGGAGGGAAGCAGTCAGCCTTGGAGAGTGGCATGTCCCTCCATGGAGAGGGAGGCACCAGCTTTACCAGCAGATGCCTTGCACTTCAGAGAACAGAGTCTCCCCCAGAACAGTCTGCAACCCTCCAGGCAAGGCAGTGTAAACTGCAGAGAAAAGGCAGGTTGTCAAGGAGAGGGCAGGGGATTACAGCTGCTGCTTATCTTCACTACATAAAGCATGTGTGTATACACATGTATGCATACACATGTATGCATAAGCACATGTATGTACATAAGGAATTATTGTTTTATAATGTATTTTCTTCTGAAATTCTGCCTTATCATTTTCCTACAACACTAAAACCACACAATGCCACTTGGCATTATGATGTGGTTGTGGTATCTGTGTTGTTGAAGCACCACATCTATGGTGCCCGTCATCAGCACTCAGGGTTGGGAGTTCTCTGTACTGTGAAGCCTGTAAGATCTCTTCTTCCAGGAGTGCTCCAGGACTGTGACTGGCAGGGTCAGGGTGAATAGGGAGGAGCACTGCACTGATGCCTCTGCAATAAATCTGGGGAGAATGAGAAGCAGAAATTCTCTGATAGCAGACTGAGGAGAATTCTGCAATGGAAGACAAGCAATGGAGAGACACAAAATTATTTACTTATCTATAAGTAGCTCTTATAGTACGATGGTGTTTAAATGGTGCATGACAGGAGCTCTGAATTCTTTTGTTGGATCAAATCCTTCAAGTCCCTGAGCTTTTGGGCCTCTCCTCGTCTTCTGCTTTGGAAATGTAAAGTAAGAAGAGAAAAAATAAGCAGTCAGCATAATTTTAACACACCACTTTTCAGTTTTGGGACTCAGGCAATTCCAAGAGTATTTTGTACCAGACCTTGTTGAAATATATCTCTTGGAAATGTCATAGATATTCCTGGAAGACTACCAAGAATTTTGGTAGTGCAATAATTTGCATAAAAAGAATACATCTTTTCTGTTATCATCTTTCCTTTCCATTTGTGTAGGGTTATATTCTGAATACAGATATTGAATATGCCATAGATAATCATATTCCAATGAAAACCTCCTGGGATGAAGAAGATTTCTGTGTAAAGAGTCATTGTGTGCAATGTCCAGCACAAAAATGCTCTCAGCTGTGAGTGAGAAGCCTTGGAGTTAATGTAATTCAAGTAATTATTAACCTACCTACAAACCCATTTTGTTACGTGCAAATGTCGCATTCTTTTCAGATGAGTTATTTTTGTCTACCTTTCTGTTTGCCACCATCCCTGCTATGGGCCATGGCTTTTCCCTCACTGCAGTGTGATAACCCCTTGCTATACTGTGTGGTCCTGTGCTGATTTGAAGATAAATCAGCAGGAGGAATTAACTCACAAATACATTGCGAGAGATTTCAAGTTGGAGTTACAAACTAGCAGGAAAATTACAATACAGGCAATAGTACAGAAACACTACCTTAAACCAACAAAGTTGGAGTACAACCTGACACCCTGCTGGTCAGAGTGGTGGTAGCAGTCTGATTAAATGGTGGTTGCAGTCCCGTTGGAGTGGTGGGTGTGGTCTTGTTGAAAATGGTGGTCCTGTGGAAAGGTCTGATCCTTCTCTTCAGGTCCAGTGGGGGGTGTCATGGTGTCCCATGCGCCAGATTATATACAGGCAGGAATGTTTGGTACCTCCTCCAGGGCGGGGAATTTCACTATGGAATGATGTAATTCTGGGTCATGCTGGGGAGTCCTTGATGGCCCCTTAGCAGAGATGAGCCCCTTAGGGTGGGTGGTGCTGCTACTTCCATTGAGGGAGTTGTCACAGTTGAGTTATGGCAAAGATAGAAAACCACCCATCTTAACAGTTCATCAGAAGGTAGTGAAAGTACATACTTTGGTTACACCCTATATTATAACCCAGGTTCTAGTCCCCGAAGACCTTGATGAAACAATGTCCCCTGGTAGCTAATGTACTTAGCTGAAAGCTAGTATTGTTTGTTTAGTCCACAGCAGTAATGCTGTGTTTGTCTTGGAAATAAATTGCCTGTTTACATAAAATGAAATTATGAAAATGGATGACAGGATTACCAGTCTGCTTACCTTGCATTGCTTTCCTCCAGTGGCTCCTTGCAGGGATAATTTGATACTAAATGCCAGTGAAGAGCAGAAGAAGAGGGCTTCAAGGCATGTGGGTTGAATTAGAAGTTATGGTCCTCATTCTCCATTTTCAACAGCATTTTAAATTGTCTGGAGTAAAGCACAATTCATCTTTGTTCCTGAACCTTCACAATTGCTGAAAATAACGTAATGATTGAATGAGCATATATCCAGAAATGTAATAAAATGTCAGCTTGACAGTAATGCTTTCAGAATTGCTACATGACAGGAGCACTGCAAATATAGTGGCATGTCTGCTTTGTGTCTCAAATAACATGCTACATTAAGACAACGTTCTGAGATTAGGAGGGGAGCTGTTGTATTTAATGTCTGTATTAGGTAAGCTTATGTTACTGCTGTCTCCTAACATAATTTTTTTTGCATTAAAATTCCATAGCAAGGGAGGAAATTTTACTTGCTTGTTGCACGTACCTTTCCCAGTCATCCTTTCCTCTGAAGCTGGTGAGGATGAAATGGCCTCTATGGTGTGGCTGCCTGTGCTAGCAGGGGATGGATTTGATGACCTGGGAAGGTTGAAATGTGAAATACATTAGCCACATAAGTAACAATTTTTTCTTGTTTGGGCCTGGGTGGGTCCAACATTTTGAATCTCTCAGCAAGTTGGAATTTAGGGTCTCCCTCCCACACTCCTCTGCAGTCACTGGCTGACAGCAGCTGCCTACAGGCTGACCTCCAGGCTGGCATTTGCACAGCAGACCGTGCCCAGTATTGCTTGTCCAGTGGGGACAGTCACCTCTGCAAATGAGCTGGAAAACAGCACTGGTTTGCATTACTACAACTTAGAAAGTTACAAAGCAACTTTGTTTTTATTTCTGAGCTGTGGTTCCTTGTTTGAGGGCTCTTTTCTTCTGTCTATCTGTGAGATGTTACCAAGAAAGATGCCTCAATAGGCACCTGAAGAGCCCTGCAATCCCTTCTGAAGGGTTGGGAAGCCTTGCTGGGGATCCCACTTCAGAATCTTCGAGGAGGTTGTTGGGATTGCCAGCCCTGGGCACTCTTTTCAGTGTCCACAATCATCATGCTTTTAGGAGTCCGGAAAAATAACATCTATAGTTTATCTCCATGTCATTTGAAATCTGTCAGGTACGGGTACAGTCAGAACTCTTTGAGAGCAGGGCTGTATTGCAGCCATTGTAGTTCCATTGCAGATGGAAAACTGTTGCTGGATATTCTCTTTCTAGAGCTCATTGTATGCTGGGGTTAAGAAGAATTGTTCAGGGAATTTGTGGTCCATAAATCAAGGGAGAGGGCAGGTTGCAGTGTGAGCTCTTCCCCCAAGCATCCTTGCTTCTGACCTTGTTGCCCATCACTGGTGGACATTACGAATAAGAAGCCTTTACTTCAATCTGAAGAACCTAGCCCTCAATGAGGCTTTTCATTTTGTCTTCATTATGTGTCAATAATTTAACATATTAATGCAACATATGCTGCAGTTGCTGATAGGGCTTTTTAATGAGATGCCTTTGTTTTTCCAGACTGAATACTTGTAGTGCTCACAAAAAAAACCACAAGATGTGGGGATATGTTAAACAAGTCAGCTGATTTCTTACTGCTATCTGTCACTTGGGTCGAATGGTTTTAATAAATGCCACCACTAACAGTTCCTTCCTAAGCAGAGATAGCACTACTATAGCTGGGGCAATATTTCTATCACTGTTTTTTTATTCATATTGTGTTATGAGATACAAACTCGATCAGCAGTGCAAAATCCTCAAGTCACTTGATTTGTACAGACATACAGTGACTGAAAATATGGTCCAGAATAAGAAGAGTGATGAGATTTTTCTCCAAAACTGGTGAACAAATTCCTTCAGGCTGTCTTGGGCCTGTTCAGAAGAACACTGCAGGAGCTCTGCTGCTGTAAGGATTTCCTGTGCTTCTCTGGCCATTCCCCGGTGCTAGAAGTACCTTTTTCCTAGCTATTGTCAGCAAAATCCTCATACTGGCTTTGCAAGAACATCACAAAACTTTCTGTACAGGTGTTTGTGCCAAAAAAACTGGGATTGAAGGTTTCTTCCCCTGTGAATTCAAATCTTCAGCTGTGGATTTTGTGCTTCAGGCAGAACTTCAAATTGGCCCCTGTTTTGTAGCTTCTTCCTCCAAAAATAGCCAGCTGATTCTACTTTTTGTCTCTGTCCCACCTGCCTGTCCTGATGTGGACTTGGAAAGCCCTTGTGATGACTGCAGCAACACAAAAGCCTCGCTCACAGGCACATCCCTTGGAAGAGCTCCTGTTGCCAGGTGTTTGCTCTCACACTCCAGCTCCAATTAGGCGTAAGAGGTGAAATAAAAATAGTCTGGGCTAGAAAGGGCAGTGTGTCCACCCTAGGACTTTAAATGTTTGGAGGAAAAATTTCTCCTTTCTCTTCTTTGCACAGGCTGTGTCAGTACTGCTGTTGCCCAAGGGGTGTGATGCTGTGACTCTGGTGCCATAAGAGGATGTAGAGGCATGGATCAGCCTTCCTGAGGAAAGGTCAGGCTGCAGCCTCTGCGTGGGTCAGACTGTAATTCCTAGAAATTAGATGTTTTCCCAATATCTAACCTAAACTTTCCCTGGACTTCAGACCATTCCCTCGGGTCCTGTCACTGGTCACCAGAGAGCAGAGATCAGTGTCTGCCCCTCCATTTCCCCTAACAAGGAAGTTGTAGACTGCAGTGAGGTGTCCCCCAGACTCCTCTTCTTCAGGTTGAGCAAACCAGGTGACCTCAGGCATACTTCATATGGCTTCCTCTCAAGGCCCTTCCCCATCTTCATAGTTCCTCGGATGGTCCTGTCCTGGTAAGCAGGATCCCCTTTTCTCAATGTCATTCCAGGGAAGCACTCTGAAGGGACAGGTAAGGGAATCTACCATAGGACGCCATTTTGTGTAACTGCTCTTCCAGTAAGAAGTTAAAAGGATCAAGAACTTGCTGAGACATCAAAAAGTAGAGGCAGCAAAGGATTATCGAATAATGAGGCTTGCAGTGAGGTTCTCTGGGGACTAATACTAGTGTGGAAAATCTTTCCATTTCCAGTCAGAGCCCAGGAGGTAAATGCATAAACTCTTGTTTGTAAATACGTGTGTGTGAGAAAGGTAGATACATTTCTAAATGAATGCACTTTGGAAGTTCTCACATGACAGATTAAGGATGTTTAGGTGATCTTAATTTGTTCCTCTGTTGTGTACTTTGTGGCACTGCCTTTGTTTACATGGTTTCACTGCCCAGTGAGTTTGTAATACTCCCATATGTCTTCCCACAAGATGTTTTCCATGGGTAAGGCATGTACATCTCTATACAGACTTAAACTTGGCCCCTTAGTGCCTTTTGCATGGAGCAGTGCAAGCCCCTCTCTGGTCTTGCTCTGGGAGCTTGCAGACCTGCAAGTGTTTTGTGCCTCTGATGGCCAAAACTCTTTACCAGCTCATATGAAATGTGTTACTGGCCTCATGCCAGCCAGCTGTTACTGATTTCAACCAAAATTCATCACAGCTTGGTGCCAGGCAAAATATTGGTTGGATAGCTCAAACCAGAAGCCCAGGGGCCAGAGAACTGGGTGTGCCCTCTCCTTGGACAGGCAATACCTCCTGGCCAGGACAAACAGCTGCAGGGATGCTTTTTTCTTTTTTCTGTGGCTTAATTTACCTGAACACAAACAAAACATGTCCTTCTGTGGTATTAAGACTTTAAAAGAACTCAGCATACTAGTTGTCATTTTTTTGGTGGTGTTTCAGGAATTCAGTGACAATTCAAGGAGACATGGTCTATTTAAAAACATGAAGTGCTTTCCAGCCCCTGTGTTCAAAAGTGTTTAGGGACCCCAGATTCCATTTTCAGGTATTCAGCACAAGGCTTACTTCCAGTGGAAAGTTTTCAGGAGGCCTCAAATGACTCAGACTTTCTGCAGGTGGTTCTGTGGAGTCACCCCTGGGACAATCTATTTTTATGACCAAAATTTTACCCCCGTATTGAAAAACTGCATGTCTTTGTGTATACTGACTTCAGTGCACTTACTTCCTGACTTTTTAATCTTGGCACCATGCCTCTTTCCTGTTCCTTAAAAAAAACAAACCAAACAAACTAACAAAAACCCCTACACAAACAACTAAAAAAGCCCTTGCATTCTCTGCTCACTCAATTACTCTGATTCTCGAGCCTTCTAATCTTTCTTCTAACATCTTTATATTATTTCTGCTAGACCATGAAATATCTAGCAGAAATAAATAAACTCTTTATCAGATGTGACTGCATTTCTATTTTTGAAAGCCATCCAAGATGGAGAATTAAACCGGGGAGGGAGGGAGGGTTTGGATTGCACTGTGGTCTCTGATATAGTTTGAAATAAAGATCCAAAATAGGTTGAAAACTCATTTGAATTAGTGCTGTCAGATGTAATACAAAATACATAGCCTTTTGGGGCATCTTCTCAAATAAAGGTCAAGAAGAGAGTGAAAATAAGTTCTGTCCTGTTTGAAATACATTTCACTAACAATATATTCATTATCCTAAGGTAGTGTGCATATTTGACATAGCAGAGTTATATTTAATCTGTGAAATGGGGTTTTTTAGTTGTATTTTTTGAAAGGTATTTTCAAGACTCTTTTTAAAAAATATTGTTTAAATCTGCTTTTCTATATATGTCTCTGGTTAAACTTGTACAGTCTGAGAACAGATTTCCAGTGGTCATGAAAATGCCAACTTGATTTATCTTCATTTCTTGGGAGTCAATAGGACTACTGTTGAGGCTGTGGAAGGGGACTGGTAATCAGTGCCTCTGGTCCATGTGCAGAGCAATGATTGACACACAGTTCATGTGTGCCATTTTAACCTCTGAAATAAATAAGATGGAAATTATAGATTGGCCCCATCATTGTAGCAATGCAGTATCAGTGTAGAATCCTTGTGGCATTCTTCCATCTCTTCTTGAACTAGGTACAGTAAATGGGCCCTAGAATTTGTTCAGAAACTATATCTACTGAAGGGGATTACCTTCCCCAGGGTTTACTTCACGGATCAAGCAACTTTAAGAAGTTGCTAGATTGCCTCAATTTAAAGCCTCTCCCACCCGGATTGAGGTGAATTTACTGTTCTGCTTCATTTTGAATTCTCGAGATATTTAATTGTTCCCAGGCAAATCAGTTGTGCCTGCATCTTGCCATTTAGAGCTCTGCCTAGTGTTCGGCTTGATTTAATTTACAAAATGGTATTAGTTCATTATGATCTCTCTGTCTGGAGGAGCTTGTGAAGGTGGCAGGTGACTGCAGGGCTCAGCAGGCAGACAGGAGAAATTAGAGACAACGGTGAAATGTCTCTGTCCCCTCCGGGAGTGTTTTGTGTTTGAGGAGGGGCAGGAAAGAACCAGCAGAGGTTGTCATCCTGCCCTTCTGCCCAGCCCTGGGGAGGCACCTCTGGAGTGCTGTGTCCAGTTTTGGGCTCCTCAGGACAAGAGAGATATGGAGCTCCTGGAGTGAGTCCAGTGGAGATGCAGAGATGATGAAGGGATGGAGCATCTCTCTCATGAGGAAAGGCTGGGGGAGCTGGGGCTGTTCAGCCTCAGGAGGAGATGACTGAGAGGGAACCTCATCAATGTCTGTCAGTGTCTGCAGGGAGGGGTCAGAGCATGGACCAGGCTCTGCTCAGTGGTGCCCAGCAATGGGACAAGAGGCCACAGTCAGTAATGGATGCACAGGAAGTTCCGCCTGAACATGAGGAAGAACTTCTTGTGCAGTGACCAAACACTGGAACAGATCACCCAGAGAGGGTGTGGAGTCTCCCTCACTGGAGATGTCCCAGAACCATCTGGACGCAATCCTGTGCCACATGCCCTGGGATGACCCTGCATGAGCAGGGAAGTTGGACCAGATGTGGTCCAACCCACTGTGGTCTCTTCAACCTGACCCATTTTGTGAAATAGAAGAGCCAATTTCTTGGAATCTTTCTTCTGTCATCATCCAGCTCAAACGTACCAAGGAGAGGAAGCTCACCCCTCTATGTGCCTGCCTCACCGATGCCCATGTGGAAGTGACCACCATCCCCAAGGTCTCAAACTCCACTTCGTCAGGGCAATGAGGAAGAAGAGAAGACAGCACTTTACTCCAGTGTGGTCAGCATGTCAGGAGGGAATATGATTTCAGATAATCTACTGGACAGGGTTTTCCAAGGAACAGGGCTCTCCCTGCCCTGCTGCCCACGGGGCTTTGGATGCAGCCCAGCACACGAGGGGTTCTGGGTTCCCAGAGCACACAGCTGGGGCATGTCCAGCCTCTCACCCACCAGCACCCCCAAATCCTTCTTGTAGGATTGCTCTGGATCTGTTCATCCCCCAGCCTAGATTGATATGAGGGGTCTCCCTGACTCAGATGCAGCACCTTCCACTTGGTTTGTCAAACCTCATGAGACTCCCATGGGTCACTTCCTGAGCTTGTCCAGGTCCCTCTGGATGCAGGTATGCCAACCACACACTCAGCTTGGTGTCACCTGCAAATTTCCTGTGGAAGAAGGTGGTGTGTAACAGGGATAGCACAAACACAGCTGACGTGCTGTCAGCTTTAGGGCTCCACTGGAAGGCAGGGTGATAATGGAAGCACACAATGTTGCTCAGACATGAACATCAACTGCCTTGGTCTGCAGGTCCTGCTGTGACTGCTCTCTGAATTTACAAAGGTGCTCCCTGTGTGTGTCTGCACCACTGGCCTGTGCTGCAGGGTGAAATGGAGCCTTTTGTGTTGGTGCTGGTAAGGATATGTTCAGGAAAATAGATGGAGTGCAGGGTTTTGTTCTTTACATAGTACCTTTCACTGAAGTATCTTCTAGGGAAGCAGATGATGCTCTGTAGGAATGAATGACCAAAGGGGAGTGATGACCCCAGGTGGGAAAAAAGTTACCAACTTGAGCAAATGGCTGATTTCCTGGAAGATTCCTTGTACTGAGATAAGTGCTTAAAGCCAGACAAGCCATGCTTTATAGAGTAAACATGTAATACTTTTACAATTCACTTTAGTACTCTCACTATTGTCACTAGTAAGGGATTGCAAATGTCTTGCTTCAGAGGATTTGCATCTGCTGACCAACCTGTGTTGCATCTGTCCTGTTGTTTCCAAGGCAGGAATTTAATTCCACAGATGATCCAAGTTACAGTTAATTATTAGTGTTCTGTCACTGAACTGAATCTTTTTTTGTTGTCTGTTTAAACCAGGACACTTAAGAATTGCCCACTCCCTCTGAAAGCTTGCAGACGCTGGTGTTTATAAGGATCTCTTCCCACGCTGTACCTCTGTAGAAGTCTATTTATAGTGCATGCTTGAAGGAAATATAAATTAATGCATATGCTAGCAGGTGACAGAGACAGGACGTGTTTTTAGGGCTGAGTAGAAGGAAGATCAGTTAACCTTTGTTTTGCCAAATAGGAAATATTTTTTTAAAAAAATATAAAATTGTTCCATTTTTCATGAAAAGTGAAAGTAATTAGTTATTCTATAATCAAATTACTTCAGAAATGTGAGAGAGTAACAACTGCTGTGTTCCTCCTTGCAAGATGGTACACATCTGGCATTATTTTCCTGATGTTTCAAAGAAAGTAAAATTAGGTTTGTTCTCCAGAGAGTCAATTAGTTCTCTGTTGGTAAATATTTCTAAATCTGTAGGTGAAAAAGGATAAAGTTTCATCAGTGCTGCAGAGAATAGGTCAATTGTGTCACTTTCTGCAGAATTCATTAGCAAAGTAACATGTCAAAGCAGAAGGTATATTTGCAGAGATTTGTACTCCTCAGTCCTAAGTCCTCCAAGCTGTAAGACTTCTACACTTGCTGAGAACCCCAGTGCCCACAGGCGACCAGTTTACCATAAGTCCCATCTTCTGGTTTACAACTAAAACAAGAATAACACATAATAATTTTACAGGTGTAATCTGGTAGAACGAAGAAATCTTCCTGTCAGTGGCTTTCTCCACCAATAGCTTTGTATGATGGAAATACTGGGTTTGGCCCCTAAGTTGTTAGGTTTGCCACTGTTAGTCCCTTCTGGCTTTCTGAGGACCAGTTTTATGACAGTGTGTCACTGTAAATTGTGACCACTGTTTTAATGTCAGAATACAAACTACTGCCAGGTGAAAGATAATTATGATACAAATGCTGTAATTTTTTCTTTCCCGCAACAAAAATATAAAGATGTGTTAAAAGTTAATGGTAAGGAAAGCAAAAGAGAGAAAAATACCTGCTTAGTCTAAGTTCAGTTTTTAGAAAGAAATTGGTTAAAAGGTGAAATTTCAGCTCCTTCTCTGTGGATGAGGAGTGGGAACTGGGTTGTTAAATCCAGGATGTCAAACAATTTGCAGATTCTTACATGTTGCACTCATATATTTACAAAAAAACCTATTACACTTTTTTAAGAAGGAGGTTGCCTCTATTCTCCAATTTATGAACATTTCATGCTGAAATAATGCATGAGGCAGCAGAGCTCACACCATGCTGCAGGGCCAGAACCGGTCTTTTTGGATTTTGATTGAACTGAAACACAGGGGATCTGAACAGTGTGTTGTATCTAGGTAAAGCCTTATAAGATAAGGGCCTTGTTACCCTTGTAAAATCATGGATCAGACCTGCTACTTTGGCTGAATGGAAGAGAACTATGAGAGAGTGACTCAGCCAGAGAGGGGTAGAGGGACCCGAGAGTCCACATCGTGATGTGTGGTGGTTGTTGGCTTGGGCTTGTTGTGCCTTAAAACTACATAAACTGATAAAGGTCTAACTACTTTAAAAGACCTGTTTTTTGCAAAAAAGTGGCTCTCCTTTGCCCTGCCTGGGGACTCTGCATTGCTCTGCATCATCACAGCAGTGTACCCAAATCTGCCCCTGCAGGGTTTGCTTCTCACAGAAGCTTTTGAGCTTAAAGAAGAAAATGGGGGGGAAAGTAATGTGTCTCATGTTATTCTGTCATGCAATTACACATTCATTTCCCATTTCACCTGGTAAGTATGTGACTAATTAAGAAAAGGCTGCCTATTTTTTCCCTTTCTTTTTTCTTTTTTCCCCCATTTTCCTGGCCCAGATGTTCAGATTTTGGGCAGCTAGTTGTTAAGCAGGGTAATTAAAGAGTCACTCTCAGGAGACAGTTACGGCAAAGAAGGAGAAAACCTTTCCTTGTTGTGGCTTTGGAATGGAAAGGTAGATTCCCTGAGCATCAACTCAGGAATGCTTCATGGAAATGAGGTTTGGCTGCCCCTAGCCCAGAGGTGGTGGCCAGCCCGGTGCTGGATGCTTCCCCCGGCCCCTGGAAAGCTTTCAAAAAGAATGTGGAGAGAGGCAAAATCTGGGGACACTGTGCAAGCAATGCATAAATGTCCATTACAGCTCATATTTTATCATGGAAATTACGTGTACAGGGGTAGAGTGTAATTGAGGACTATTTGTATTCCCCAAGTCAGCTCATTTTATCTACATAAACCACTTAATTTCCTGCATTCCATCTTTCCTAATACTTGATTTTGTCATGAACTCCCCAGAATAGGGGGATTCCTGGAGGACATGTGTTTCTAGTTATCTGAGAGACAAAATGTAAAAGAACTGGAGCTGAAATAAACACTCTATCAATTAAAATATTATAATGCTTCCTTTTCTGAATCACTTGAAATTTGCATGATCTGGTGGGAACTACTGGGAAAAAGCCCTTGGAGAAATATTACAAAATTCCCAGATGATTTGCATATTTAAAAAAATTTACTCAGCAATCTGTTAAATGATCCATTGAAAGAGAAAATACAAATCACACAAATTTTAGTACAAATGAGGTTTCTTTGTTGAAAGATAAAACTTAATTGTTCAACTGTGAATTGTAAAATTGTACATCTGTTAGCAGGACTTTTTATCCTGTTAAATCTTTATAAAGTCGGTAATTAATGGTTTTACCAAGCCTGTGGTTTGTTGGGGATTATCTGCACTGTCACCATTTCTGATGCATGGGAAAGAAACCCACTTTCCAGCCAGACTATAGTTTTTGTGATTCATCAGAATTATCTGAGCTGATACTGGGATTTCCTCCTTCATTTTGTGAAAGTATCAGAGAGAAAATTCATGTTGAAGTGTGGGATGAGATCTAGTGAAAGTCACAGGTAAGTCCTTGACTCTGGCACTGATGTCAGTCCATTGCTAAAGCAGCCTTGGGCAAGCTGTTGTCAACTCAGCCTATAAATACATTGAAGGAATCACATACTTTCAGATCTGTCAGTGTGTGTATACAGTCTTTCTAATTTTCTTTTTTCCTGGCTGAGTAGGTTCATAGCCTTAGCTGAAACACTATGGTACTGTTAGTCTTAATAAAGAATATTCCCTGCTTACTGGATGCACTTTGACAGAATTTAAGAGTGCAGTTAAATTAGACTCACCTCCACATTTTGCGCTGCCCACAATCCCATAGCTCCTAGGAGCCAAGTACTGCTTTATAGCTCCTTTTGGAAACAGCAGAAAATAATTTCTCCCCCTGCTGCATTTGCTGTGAGGCACCATGAGATGCAGTGAGTTTTCCTGACATTTAAAGTAAGCGAGGGTTGGAACTATATCACCATTCACAACCCAGTTCTCCTGATATTTGATCCCTTGCTCCACTAACTGCATTTCTGTGCAAATCTTTATCAGATGCAGATTGGCAGGGCCTGGCACAGCTAATGGACTCCATCCCTGATCTTACCCTGCAGACAGTTGGCCCTGAAGCTGGAATTTGATTTCTTTAAAGGTCATTTTCTTTGTTTGAAACAGGTCGTTCTAGCTGCTGACACAGGAGACTTGGAAATGATTTGGCACATTTTAATGCAGAAAACAGACTCTAGTTAAAATCCGAGTGATACTGGTTATTTTTAACATTACTATAGTCAACTCATTTCTTGTGGGTAATTAAGTACTTTGACTTTTTTTGTCTTGAGTTAGTTGTTTCAAACATCAAAAACAGAGTGCTTGTTGTTTTTCTCTAAAATGTAAACTCATAAATTAGCTTAGCAAGTAAAAATACTGACAGGCTGGCAAGGAAGAATTATGCAATATGAAACTTCAGTCAGGGAAAAATGAAAGCCTGGGTGCTGCAACCTCAGCAGCCTGCTTTGTGCCCACAACTCCTGTGTTTCTCTGGTGGGTTGACTTGGGCCAGCTGCCAGATATGCACCCAGCTGCTCTCTCACTCCCACTCTTCAATGCAGGTGACAGGTGGAAGAAAATAGCATGAGAAAACTCTTGGGTTAACATGAGGACAAGGAGATGACTTATAAGTTACCATCGTAGGTAAAAGGGTTTCATGGGAAACAGACTTGCCCTGGGGAAAATTAATTTATTACTGGTTAGAATAGATTTGGATGGTGACAAAGACAAAACACTAAACACTTTGACTGAAACACCTTACCTCTACCATCTCCCCTTTTCCCAGGCTTAACTTCACTCCTTCATCCCCAAGTCTTCTGAGCAGCACAGGGGGATTTTGGGGATGGAGAGGTTGGTCCTCTCTGACCTTTCTCTGCACACTTTTCCCAGGGTCCAGTGTGGGCTTTCCATGAGCTGCAGTCCTTCAGGACAAACTTGCTCCAGAATGGGTCCTGCCCATAGGCTGCACTTCCTTCAGGGCGTATCCTGTTCCAGCGTGGGCTCCTGCACACCTGCAATGTGGATGCCTGCCCCAGCATGGGCTCTCCAGGGGCAGAGAGGCTCCCTGCTGGGGCACCTGTAGCCCCTCTGCCCCTTGGGGCTCTCAGGGCTGTCTTCTCACTGTTCCCCTCACCAGGCTGTCCCAAGGCACTGCCACAGCCTGTGGAATTGTCTGTGTCCAACACAGGCACAGAAAAACTGCCTCCTTCCTCCATGTTTAGAGTGCCCTGACCCAGGCACAGAGAAATGGAGAAGGTACTCCATCAGAGCCAAAGCATTGGGAAGTGCTGTTGAAACTGAAAAAAGGTTGAAACCTCTGTGCCATCAGTGTTTCTTCTTCTTGAGCACCCATCTGGCTGGAAGCGGTGCTTCTTTTCTCCTGTGTCTCCATGATAGGCAGCTGAGTCTTTTCCAGACAACCTCACTCAATGGTAGGGCACCCTCACTATTGCAGTCATGAGGAGTTGATATGGTTCAAAAAGTGGGGGGCAGGGTTGCTTGATTTTAAATCATGACATTAAACTTACTGATTGGATTTACCACACAAAAATCCTCAAAACTTTTTATAAGTCAGAAATTAGATGTGCAAATCCTTCCATGCCTTTACAGTACAAATCCTGCCAATAAATCCTAAATGCACTTTAAATATAAATCCTTTCTTTGCTCCTGGGATGAAAATTGCTGGTTTATGAATTAGAATGGTAGAAATCCCATGATTCTACCAGGTTTACAAATCCTGACATAATTTTTAGAATTTATGTTTTATGTTTGCCAGGAATGCAGAGCTTCCATGACAAAGGAAATAAAGATTAATATAATGTCAGTAATCTTGTGTCTAATTCCAAGATATGTATAATGCATGAATAGTTTTGCCTGACAGGCAATGATATTCAGAAAAGGTTGGGTTTATACCACATTGAAAGAATGATGCTGCCAATGCCATTGTGGCTTCCAAAGCGTTTTGTGTTCATGCACACTTGAGGCTGAGGCGAAATAACTGTTTCCAATCCACCAGCTCCTGAGCCAAGAGTGTGTGGATTTAGCCTGGTTTTTGGTAGCAGGGAAGGGCCACAGAAGTGGCTTCTGTGAGAAGCTGCTGGAAGCTTCCACTATGTCCAGCAGAGCCAATCCCTGATGGCTCTGAAGATGGACATGCTGCTGGCCCAGTTGGAGAAGCTGGTAACGCCTCTGTGATGACATATTTAAGAAGAAAATCAAAGCAGCGCAGAAACAGTTTTTTTTTCCAGGAATGTCGAGGCGCTGCTGCTGGGAGCCATTTCCCGTCATGGCACAGGGCAATGCGCCGCGGCTGCTGCCATCTCAGCGTGGCTTGTGGCCAGACTCGCCTGCCTGGCCATCCCCAGCCAGCCCCTGTGGGCAGAAGGACAGGGCTGGTGGCTTCTCCTTTCCAGCACTCTGCATGAAGAGAGGCATTAAATGGCACCAGTGGCCCGTGGTGGCCACCACTGCACATGCAATGGTGGTGGGGCCACATGGCCAGCCACAGAAACACAGCAAGTGATTCCCCAACACTGAATGTAGACAAAATCAACCTCTGGGCACTGCGAGATGCTGCAGAAATCTTCAAATTGGTGGAACTTGATGGCAATGGTACCTACAAGCAGCAGTTCTTCTTCTAGTCAGAGAAAACAAGGAAGTGAGGACATGTGAGGGAAAACAATATGGTGGCACCAAGGTCAGTGGAAAAGGAAGAGGAGGAGGTGCTCCAAGTGTCAGAGCTAAAATTCCTCTGCAAGCCATGGTGAGGACTATGGTGAAACAAACTGTCCCCCTGTAATCCACAGGGGATGCAGAGATCCACTCACAGCCCATGGGAAAAGTGCTCATGCTGGAGCAGGTGGATGGCAGAGAAAGCTGTGATCCAGTGGGAGACCCAAACAGAGAGAGAGGGCCCCTGCTTCCAGAGATAAGAGAGGGAGGCCCTTGCTTCCAAACTAGAGCAGCCTGTCCTTAGAGGACTGCACCCTCTGGATGAGTGACCCATACCACAACAGTTTTGGGATGACTGCCTGTTGGACAGACCCCACGGCATAGCAGAGAAAAGACTCCTCTCCCTGAGTGACTAGAAGATCTTGAGTGACTAAGTGACCAAAACTCCCATGCCCTGTCTTCCTGTGCTGTCAGTAAGAAAGAGGGAAGGGCTGGGCGGGGGGGGGCGAAGAAAGGTGTTTTAAAAGCTTATTTTATTTCTCATTATCCTCCTCTGACTCTGTTAAAAATAAATTTACTTTATACCTTTAAATTTGAACCTATTTTGGCCTTAGAGTGTTTTTCTCCCAATCCTTATCTCAGCTCATGAGCTCTTTGTTAATTTTTTTTTCCCTCTCCTTGGCCCAACTATAGCAGAAGTGAGTGAGCAAACTACTTCTGTGGGTGTCTGGCATTTGGCCAATATCAAACCACAACAAAGAGCTTGCCTGGTTCCTGAAGTCAAAGAAAATGCATTAATAATTTCTGCTTTATTTGAAACATGAGGAAGTTGACACAAAGATTGAAAGAACTGAAATGTTGAAGGGGGGAAAGGAATACATTGATGGGGATTTTGATCAGACTTGTTCTACAAAAGCTCACTTTTATTACATACCTTCTTGACTTTTCTGACTGGTTCAAAAGTGCGTGGCAGTGCCATTAGGATTCTCAGGGGAGCACTGTTTTCATGCATTGCATTTGTTCCCCCATTTCACTCCTGGTTTTTAAGGTCTAAGCATGGAATAATGCTCTGATAAATGCATGTTACTTCCAATGACTCCTCTTTGCTACAGCACTAGTTCTGTGAAAGAAGGAGCATCATAGAGATTGGCAGGGTCTTAGAGTCATGCATAGCCCATAGGGCATGATGGGGTCTCAGTGCTGTGCTTCAAAGGCTCTTCTATAATCTGCCATGACAATTGCATGGAAACATTACAATCTCCTTTCTTCTAGCACTTCTATGAATGGCAATTTACTTCTTCCCCCCACCCCGAAGTGCTTGGAGCAAAGGGAGTGTCACCTCCCAGCCTTCCTGTCTGCAGACATCTTACATCATTTCACAAGACATGGCCACACCCAGCTTCAAAACACAACAGGAATGGAGTGTGCTACTAGGTTTTTTCCCTGCTTGTTAAGAGATGAGTGAGAAGACTCGTGCCTTTTCTCCTGTGGAGCGACTCCATTCCACGGAGCTTCTTGCCCCATGACTTAGTGCTGTCAAAAATGAGTATTCTGTATTTATTTGGACCTCAGGAAAGCTTTAGAAGGAGGTCTTTCCCCCCCGTTTTACACAACAAGCAAACTTATGGCCTTTGGTTCTTTGGTTTGGCTCCATTCATCCTCCAGTCAAAATCTAAGGGTTATTGTACAAAAGAGGGTGAAATGCCTAAAGTTTATTACTTCCAAAACCCACAGTAGCTTATCTGCAGCCATGGATGCTTTTGTACTGAGCATATCAAGGGTTGGTGTTTCAGTATCATCCTTTTTGCCACAGTGCCTGAGGCAGGAGAAGCACCCAATAAACCAGAAGTCTGTTTTTGAACAGAGATGCCTGGATGAGATTGAAACGACCTGTAGTAAGTTCTGGGTCTGCATTTTTTTCATTTGTTGCCAGCCTTGCTTATACATCAGTGCCCTGACCCACAATTTCTTCAGTTTGGTTTCATGTTTAATCCAGATCCAAGATAAAGGATCATGGAAATTTGCTGGTAACCAAAAACTTCAGTACTTAAGTTTATTCATGACTGCCAGACTCTTCAGGTGAGAACTCCCTGCAAATGAAGGAAATTCAAGCCTGGAGTCAGACTGCATCACTGGATGGCTCTTCACCTCTTCTGGAGCACATTCTCAATGTGTTAGACCCTGTGAATACTATTCCAGGGGAAAGGAAAGGATCCTACTGCCTGCCATCAGACTCTGCATGTCTGTACAATCTTAGTGCTCTGACTGCTGAGTAAGCCTCTAGTCCTGCTCTTCAGTATCTTCACATCAATGCAGCAAAACACTTGGAAATTGAAAAGCTTTATTTTGCAGGAAGGGGATGGAGGCTTGTGGGAATCAGCTAATATGTGCAAGGACCCAAAAGCCTGAGTTCTTTTTCATGAACAGCTGCAGTTCAACCTGTTGTGCCTCTTCTTTCATAAAGCAGGGTTATTGTTGTTTACTTGCCTTACAGGAGTGCTTTTATAAAGCTAATTCACTGTCCTAGGCAAAGTCTGTAAAACCCAGTGAATAGTACCAGCATCAACTTCAACAACTTAAAAAATATGATTTCTAGTGTTTAACTTGGCAATGCAAACCTGCTACATAGGAGTTGAATGTATAAAGAATCAATTTGTCTTTTCAGACAGTGAAGAGTTAACAAGCACTTCAGGCACACTCCAGATTGTCACCTCTTTTTTGTCCAGCAATGCTTTCCCTTCCAGCATAACATCTCCATTTTATTTGGCTGCTTCAGTCAATCTCACTCAGATCCTATCCCCAGGAGTAGAGACTGATAGGGTAGAAAAGGACTAAATATCATCTACCTCTTCCTATTTAGCTGCAGGACAGCAGTAAGTCTTTCTGTCATCACTGTGACTTTTAAGCTGTGGTTTTCTTGGCTGCATTTCTCAGTTTTGCCCATCTAGCACTATTTCCTTTACAGTTCCATATAATGGATGCTGCATACACACTAGAGAAAACATCTAAGGTTTCCCTGTGGAAGGTTAGCATGTTGGGCAGAGGTATTGGTGAGAGATTAGATCTGGCTTTATGTTCGTAAATTTAGGTAATGCACATGTTTGCTGAGTTTAGCCTTACAGGTAGAGAATGTGTTTCCTTTTGTTGTATTGGAGTTCTCTTTCTTTCCTCTTTTCTCATTAAGTCATGGATTTTTTTATTTTTTTCTGGAAATTATGGTTAACCAGCTACTATCAAAACTTTGTTATTGCATTGCTGAATGAAAACGGTTTTGCCCCTCAATTCTATTTTTACTTTCTATTTGAAGTATTGTCACTTGTCTCCAGTGTTTCAGTATGACATTTAATGAATGGCCAGTTCCCTCACTTTGGTGAGAAAATTTTGTAAGAGGCAGACTTTCTACTGCCCTGATTTGAAAGTCACATTAACATCCCCAAAGCAACAAAAAAGGCCAGGCATTCAATGAAAAACTATGTTGCCTGTCCTAAAATCACAGTCAAGGTTCATGTAATGAAGGTAAACTCACTCCAATTTTGTGTTTTCTTAATACATTGGCATGTAATTTGGACAGTTGAGTAAGTAAGCAGCAAACTTGAGTAGTCCCTGAAGTGTGGAAGGGAATCTTTGAGGAGGAGATGGAGAAGGCAGCTAGGACCAGTCCTGGGGGTTTCTGAGACAGATCCTCCCTTCTCATCAGCTAAAAGCCTGACTCTTGCTGGCATAGGTGCTGGGTACTTGGATATCTTGGAACATCTCCCTGTGAGAGGCTGAATCATGGAAGAATGTTGGATTTAGGACTCTAGATCATTTGTCTGCTTGTGATGGTTTGACCTTGAAAGGCTGCCAGATGCCTTCCCAGCTGCTTTCTCATTCCCCCTCCTGAAAATTATAGGGAAAGAAAATAAGATGGGGTTGAGACAAGGACAGGAAATCACTTGCCAGTTGCCATCATGGGCAAAATAGGCTTGGCCAGGGGAAAATTTATTCAATTTATTGCCAACTAAATATAGAATTGGAGGGTGAAAAACAATGACTAAAACCTTCTCCTTCCCTCCTTTCCTCCCTCAGGCTTTATCCCAGGCTCAACTTCTCTCATCCATCCCCAGCTTCTCTTCTTCCCCACTCTGAGCTGTGCAGGGAGTGGTGTGTGTGGGTATGGTCAATCCATCACAGCCCATCTCTGCTGCTCCTCACACTTTTCCTTGCTTCAGTCTGTGCTGGGTTACAGTGTGGATACCTCCTTGGTACAGTGCTGTAGGAGTTGGAGAAACTACTTCTTCTCTGACTTACCATAGTTTTACACAGACAAAGTACATTAAGGGTCATTTGAATGCTATGGAGAGGAGAAATTATTTTGAAACTCTCTAAGGGAGATCCTTGGCTGGCAAATATCTGGGTTAATAATTGCCAGCTTTCATAGACCTACATTCTGAAGGATCTGAAACAACTTTTTGTCCTCTGGGAAGAAAGGAGAAGCTGTTTTCTGTATTGTGAATATTATCACACGTGCGTGATGTTGATTAATTTAAAAGATGTGAAGCTCTTTAGAAATCTGGGAAAGAGATCATCTCTTTCTCTGCCCTTGTTCACTGAGGCTGAGCAAAAGCATGGTGCAGAATGCCAGTCAAAGGCAATCCAAACTGCAGCCTTGGTGTTCCTCTGTGGAAATCCAGCATAGCTGTAAGGCTAGGAAAAGCAGATTATGTGATCATGACTTCTGTGTTGGATATGAATTTAAATTCAGACTTAACTGCTTGCCAGTAGTCTCAGCTGTCACAGCTTGAGCAGGATTTACATTTTGATTTTGTAGAGTTTGATTCTGTGAGGAACTAAATATGCTATATGAAACGGCTCTCTGTACAATTAATAAATGAGGAAAAGTCAAAATTAAAACATGACTGTTCCCTCTGACAAATAGGAACAAAGAACATTGTCCTTTAAATCTATGAGCTTTCCACTAAGATGCTCATTACAAATGAAAACCTTTTCCTCTGAAATCTCCTGAACCCTCTTTTTGAAGGGAGAAAAATAGGAAGAAGAACTTTATTAAATTGCCCTTTGAAATGGAAGGATTTCATTTATCTGTTTCTCCGCATCCCAAAAGTTGTTGTTTACAACAGGGTGTTCATACCACACGCAGTCTGGTAATGAGTCTAGCACGACCTTCAGTTTCTAAACAGATGTTCATCTGAGTGTTATCTGATTTCCTTGTTTTGGGAGAGTCTGTTTCTAATCCCCAAACCCATTAAAGAAATGAGGGGGTTGTAACGCCATTTTGAAATAGATGGAACACCTTTCAAGATAAGTTGCTGATAAGGGAAAGCAAAAGCACAGTGAGACTGAAATGATTCCATGGATACTTTTTGCGACTTTTCTGGTAGCTTATATCTTACTGTGGTGGCTGTGTTATGTGGTATGTACTATCCAGTAGTTCTGAAATAAATCACTCAAAAATACAAACAGACTACTTTTCATTTTGTTTTCTTATATTCGCTTCTAAAGATGCAAAATGCTTGTTAAAAATAGTGGTGGTTTGTCCTTGATGTAGTCCTATTAGAAGCGTTGTTGGTTTTGGTGAGTGCAAAAGATGCAGGAGATGAAGATCAAGTGATATCCTGTTGTTTGAAATTAAGGGCTTATAAAACATGAAGGCATATGTCTTACTTTATCCGCAGGAGTTCTCTGATCAGAGAAAGAGAAGCTGTAAATCTCTTCCTTTTTAATTATCTATGTGATAAAGGAGGGGAGAAATAGAATGTGGAAAAAAGGATTATTAAGCAAAACCCTAAGCAAAACCCAACTATAGAAACATTACAATAATTAAGTAGCTACAAGATCACATTCTTCATTACTCACAAGCTGGCAGGCCATAAGAAATGCACAAGAGCATTTTTATGGCAGGAAATACATCCATTAAATTACTTCATTAATTCATATACACCAGTCATTGTATTCTCTTTCTCTATGAGTTTTGTATCAACTTTACCTTCTATTCCGGGCTATAGACAAGAGGGTATTGTTGGCAACAGTCAGATAAAAATGCTTTCCCTGATTGATAAATCATGGGTTTTGTTAGTTCAGAGAGACATATATAGCTGAAGTATGTAATAGCAAAACTGCAAAAAAGCCATTCAGAGTGTAAGCTGTCCATTGGATCCAATAGTCAAAAAAACTTAAAAATTTAACGGTATGATGAAACGCCTTTGTAGTTTTCCCTGTTTTCTCTGGTTTCTTCATTATACACAGTGATGTTTTGCTTTCCTCCAGTTTTTTGAAGTCTTAAATTTTTTTGTGTTCCTGGTGGTACTTTGCTCTTGTGCAATGATAAAAATTCCTCATATATGCGAGTGACTTATTTGCTAATAAATGCAGCTGACACCTTGCTCAGCTGGTGTTCCTATTCTCCATCAGTCTTTTTTCAGTCTGTGCCTGGATGTGTCTTCACCATGTGGCCAAAATATAGTGGCTTTCCATAATGGACTCTGATTCTGTGGTGGGAATATGTGTGTGCCAGGTGATACAGCCATGGCATTCTGCATGCTCTTGTGTCAGGTGTCCAGAACTGACTCCTATCGCCTCCACACTGCTGTCCTATTCCTAAAGCCTGCCTGTCCCAAACTTCCAGTCTGTTTGGAATGTTCACTATTCACACAAAGGATGAGAAACAGTGAGGCTATTGCTTGAAAAGTGAGCCACAATCAAGAGGTGGGGCACCACAGCTCATAAAACTCTGATTGCTATAGAGACATCAGTGAGCCTCACTAGCTTGACATCACAATTAGACCTTCTTGGCCACTGTGTCATCTACACTGTTGGTTCCTAAGACCCTGTTAATTCTTGCCTCTCTCCCTCTGTTCCAGCTCATGTCACCTATCAGACTCAGAGTGTTCTGCTGCTTCAGCCAAGTCCAACATGCTACCACTTGTTTTTCTTTTTCTGCTTTCCTTGTTCCCTTTAAGTGCTTGTCTCAGTTTAGAGACAAGTATAGGAGAAAACCACTCTAGGATGAGTGTTTCCTCTTGTATTGGTTTTGCACAACCTGGTTTTTGGTAGTGGGATGGCCACAGAGGTGACTTCTGTGAGAAGCTGCTGGAAGCTTCCATCATGTCCAGCAGAGCCAATCCCTGATGGCTCTGAGGATGGACATGCCACTGGCCAAAACTGGGCCAATTAGAGATGTTGGTAACACCTCTGTTATAACATATGTGGGAATAAAATCAAAACAAGGGTATAGTTGATAGTACCCTCTGGCCTTGGACCAAACCAGACTGAATAGTTCAGGGAAAAAAAAGGAAATCAAAAACAAAGGCCACAGGAGGATTGCTGCCATAGTCTCCAAGGCCAGGGAAAGGGAGAAAAACCCAACTTCTTGCCCAAGCTAATAAAAACCCAAGCTAGCTAAGCAACAAAAAATAGCCACCATTCTCACTGCACCAGGTACACCTGGGGAGCGAGGCTTTGAAAAAGCCCAAGCAAGAGCCCCAAGGCTCCCCCTTCCTCTGGACCCACCTTAAAGCTACAGCAGCAATTTGTGGGCATAGAGCAGACAATAAGAGAATAGACTAATCATCATAAAATCACCCCAAGACATGGCTGGAGACCCCATGCCACATTTAAACATGTTCAACGCTTAGTGATGAAGTGTTTTGTTCAATCAGGACATTTGCATTCACCTTGGCCTTTGAGTGTGACTACCCCTTGAAGTTTGAGAAGCACAAGGAGAAATTCTCAGCAGCACAGAGAAGACCAATTAATTCTTTCTTTTATTAGCCTTTTTGGTTCTTCAATGTGCTTGCTCTTAAATTCCTCTTTTTTACTTTCTTTGCCTTATTGTACCATTTGCCTTTTTGCTTCACATCACTCTATTCTTTCATTTACCACTTGCCTTCCCCAGAGTGGGAAAGTGTAATTCTGCTTTGTACCTCAGAAAATTTGCTGTACAGTCCAATTATTCTAGTTGAGTTGGCAGTTCAGACTGGCTGTCCTTTGACACACTTTTGACACCACCAAGAGTGGCACTCCTATGCCATGAGACCAATCTAAGGGTATTATCTCATCTCCATTGGTCCTGATGGGACAAAAATATGTGTACTGGAGTAAATATTTGCTTAAGACAATAATGTTCCTGTGTTTTCTATGGAACTAGCTGATGAATGTAGTTGCTTTGAAAAAAAATAAAATCATTTAAAATTTAGAGGAGTTTGTAATGGAGGCTGCTAATCCCTGTCTCAATCTCTGAGCCCAGACACAACGTATGAGACACGATCCTCAGATGTGATATATCTGGAAACATTTATTAAAAGTGCACATAGCTTTTACAATATTTTTACTATCAGGTTAGAATAGCATGAGTCTGGATAGTCAATAATATAAATGTTCAGATGTCTGCTAACCAATAATATACATGATTGATTCCCCAAGGGCAACATCAGATTTTTTTTCCTAAGACAAGGGAAAAAGGGGAAAAGTGCTTTTTCCCTAAGTACTTGTATAAGAATTTCTTCTTCAAAACTACTGTGCTTCTGCTACTTTTTGCATTTTAGAAACCTCATTATATCTCTCCTGCCTTGATAATTAGTCCTTTCTTACTAGAAGCTCTTTTCCCTACACCCAGAGCTTTGCCAGAGCTTCAGTGACTTAACACTGACTCAGAGAGACATGAGTCCTTTTGGTGTCTGTATACTGGGGTTTTTTTCATACCTACTGCATCTTAGCTCTGAATTCGGAGTTTTTGCTTGCACTGCACTGGTGGGTCAGTGCAATGCCTATCACAGGCAGCCCATAAATGTTCCAAGCTCGATGTTCACAGTTTTTAGTACCTCACCCCTGCTGCATCTACTGGAAAGCTCCTCCAGAACCATATTTTTCTGATCGTCAAGAATCTTTTCTTTCACAAGATTCTTCTGCAAGTGTGTTAATTCTAATAATATCTTTTAAATTGACTCTTCATTTTGGTATGAAATTGTGAAATAACTTTTTTCATCCCTTCTCTGAGTGTTGGATTGTGGACTGGGTTTGTTTTGGGGAGCTGCTGTATGGCAGAATATACATCCATTGTATCTATCCATGTGATTCTTGGGGAGTCCTGTGCAGGGCCAGGAGTTGGAGTTGATGATCCTGATGGACTCCTTCCAACTCATCACATTCTGTGATTCCTTGATTCCCATTCACTGTATTAGTTAACTGTGTACATTGAAGTATATTTATTGATTCAAAAATATAACTCTTGTTTAGTCAGTGGGGTATGTGGTTTGTACATACATAGAAGGAAAAGAATTGTCTGTTTTCCTGGGTAAACATTTCTTTGTGTTACCTGACTGTGCTGCTGACCAACCTGTCTGCTCTTTCCAAGAGTTGCACATGTGTTTGAAGTGATTATAATGGACTGTGATCCTTGGGGGAAAAAAATTGGACACCTTGAGCATATATCTTAATGAAAACTGTATTACTATGTTGGTTAGTGGTTGTGCATGTTTTGAATATTTTGCAAGCCACAAAATGGCATTCAGTCACTTCCTTCATGCCATTGCAAAATGGTGTCTAGATTAGTAACAGGTTGTGACATAACAGAAGGGTTTGCCTAAGGGAAACTTCACAAAATATTGTGTTTACAGATCATTCTGTTAAAATAGCTCAGGTTGTCACTTCATCTGGTTTTTCTACCAGAGTTATTTTCATGGATAGGTCTTCTGGCTTGTGGATGCTATTGTTTCTTCCCATGAGAAACACCAGCTCTGGTAAAGTGCATGGATTTACTAAATGCACAGAATGGCAAAGGAAACCTGAAGGTTGGTTGCGCTTTGGTGTCCCTGGTTGTGTTTAACTACTGTCAAATGTGATAATCACAGCATGGAAGAGCCTTCTGCCCGGTTTCCTTGTGCTTCAAAGAGGAGGGAGCAGAGTGTTTATTTTCAAATAGTCAAGCGAGCGTCAAAGGTATTACCTTAGGCAAAACTAGAATGGAAGGGCAACATTTTAATTGTCTGACAGGCAGTGAATTTAGGCTTTTATTCAGCAAAGTACAGTTGTCTGTGATTTCATTGGGAATGTGATATTTAAACCTAAGCATATGCTTAAATTTGTTCTGAGGTTTCCAAGCAAGACCCTTAGGGAAAGCACTTCTCACCTTCCCTGAGTGAGAGGGGAAAAGACATTGGACTCCGTGCCTATATAAATCAGGGCATGTTATTTGCTATATCTCATTAGCATAAAAAGCAAGGTAACATGTCACCAAAACTGTGAGGAAGGGACCAGGGTGCAGGGGGTGTCTCTTCTTCTGCACATCTCTGCAGGAGTAGGCAGTGTCCCATCTCCTGGGAAAGGGGAGGAAGGGACTGGATCCTCTGTGTTAACCTCACTGTGTGGGATTTCTCTATGCTCCACCTGAGCCATGCAGGTAGATGAGCCAGGATGTCATGCATTTGCAATGGAAGTTGTTGCTGACTCATCAGTTACTGGCTCTTCTGCAGCCCCCAAAGATCAGCTGAGGTTGATCTGAGGTGGAGGAGGTCAAGCCTAGCTCAGCATTACTTAATGTGTGTGCACATGTCTTTGCCATGTGGTGACTTCTGCATCCTCTGCCCTCAGATAAAGCAACTTCCGTCATTTTATGGAACCTGTAAGAGCCACAGCATGTTTCTGTAACTATAGTTTAATTTTCAGGTTTTTTTAGTTTTCTGACTCACAGTCCTCTTCTCCAGAAGCATGAAATGATTCATATACCCAAGCACTTAACACCTTTTCCGTTTGTAAATGGCGCTTCATGCATACATAATGAGGGTATTCCAAACCACTAAAACCATAATTTGCTTATGCTACATAATAAGGTTTGAATCCTGCAAAGACTTATGTAAATACTTCCAAGTTCATTGTAGGTTTTTGCAAATGGTGATTTAGAATCAGAATATCCTCTGGCTTAGTTTCAGTGGGTCTTTGTGGACCTCATAAGCTCTGACACAGCATCTGGGAAGAGAGAATAAGAAAGAAAAATTGAATTGATGCTATAAATCTGACAGAAAGAAAAGAATGCAGAAGAGGCTCTTTTATTGCTTTCATAGGGGTAAGATTTAAGTATTAAAGTACATTAGAAAAATAAAAGAGAAGATGAAAAACATTTTTTTCTTTCAATCTGCTTTAGAATTTCTAAAATTAAATTCTCAGTGTCTTATTATTTTTGTATGAAGATATGAGGGAAAAATCCCTTTGCTGGGTAATTCAAAGCTCAGATAGATTTATTTAGACTCAAAATATACATTTCTAGCTAGCACTGCAGTTTTAAAAAGCTATTGCATGGTTACTCAAGCAATGCACATATTTTATGATTTTCTTTTTAAATGGAATCAAATAATTTATGATGTTAGGTTTTTAGTGTCTTAATTCAGACTTTTTCTCCCAGATCATCCAAGAACCACTCCAGATTATTCAGTATCAAAAAAAATCCTAAATCTTTTTCATTTGTCTAACACATAGAATTCTAAAAGCAGTCCTAAAATCCTCTAATTTGAGTTGAAATTAATAAAGGCATTTAATTAATGAATTTTTGGGGAACAGTTTATATTCTGAGAATCAGAAAAGGTCTGACCTTTTCTGAAAAGGTCGAAAGGCATTTTTTTCTGGTCCTTAAGATAGTATTATTTGCAGGAAGCTGTTCATTTTCAGATATTTTATTACTTTGTTTTATTCAATATTATTTTCACTTTGTTGTTGTGAAAAAGGATTTTTGGTTACAATTTTCTTCTCCTTTGTTGCATTAAATGGCAAAATTCTCTCCTCTGTCTTCCCTTGTTCTCCAATAACTAAAAAAAAAAAAAAAAAAGAAAGAAAAGTTAATAAGCTTCTGCTTCAGGAGTGAATTATAGCTCATTAATGTCAGTGAAAGAGTCCAACTGAAGCAATGCTAAGAGTTAGGATAGGGCCATGAATTCCAGTTCCTGCAAAGCTCAATGCATGCCATGTGTGTTTAGCTTTGCAGAATTGGAAGTGGCTTGGATCCTTGCAATCAAAGCTGTTTTCCACATGCAGGTGTTGCCACCAGGGAACTGGAAACAGCCCTGACACTACTTGAGCAAGTGGGTCCCTGTGCTCCCTCCCTCACTTGCTGGTCTCCACACAACATTCCATTAAAATTAATGGAATTTAAATTATCAAACATCTTTAAAATGAGCAGGAGTGTTGCTGGTCTTTCCCGAAGGTGCAAAACAAGCTAAAGCCTCCAATTTGTTTGTTTGTTTACTCCTTGGATGCTTTTCCAGTGATGTTGTGGATAAAAATGGTTTGCATTCCTGGCACTGCTGCACTCAGTGTCTCCTCATCTGTCACAGGAAAGTACTTAGTTCAGAGTGAAGCATTTCATGGAGAAGTGTGTATTACTGAAAATAATCCACTCTGGATGATTTTAGGTCCCATGCAGCTTCTACACAGATGATGAGGAGACAACCTGTGATGCCAGAGAAAGATCTGTGGTTGCCCTTGAGAGAAAATTAGGGACTCAAGAAAAATGGGGTGAATGAGCAGGGAGTGTTTCAGGGATAAGTGTCTCTATGATGCTCTTCCACTTCAGTTCAGACAAGAAAGAGCTGCAATTGGTTTTGTAATACATGGTTTGTCATGGTCTGTGGCATTTGCTTGGTGCAAATGTGCACACTGTGGTGTTCATTCCTCTCACATTTGTCTTGTGCTGTCTCTGCTGGGAGCTGAGAGTGCAGTTCCTTGCAATGATTCACCAGCTGTTTATTTAGGGGCTACGTGGCATTTAGGCAGAATCTTTCTCCTATTCTATTCTATTCTATTCTATTCTATTCTATTCTATTCTATTCTATTCTATTCTATTCTATTCTATGTGTTTTAGCAATTTACCTAAGCTACTAGATTAGCTTCTAGGCTACTTTAGTCTTCAGAGCTGACCACCAAGAAGAGAAAAAAATATTTCTGCTGGGCTCAGCTTTTCCAAAATGAGAAGGAGATCTTCATCCAGAAATATAGAAACATGCAATTTTATATGAAGCATGGACTGAATGCCAAGTTTGGGTTTTTCCCTCTGTTAAGAGTATTTTGAGACTGAATGCTTGAAACATGGCCCTCTTTGGGGGCCCTTAAGGGAAATCTAGAAAGTTGAAGGTCACAGCCTAGAAGAGCTGCATCTTCTAGAGTTATATTCAGTGGCATTTTGCTTCTCAGAGACAGCCCTGTTATGGAAAGGACTTAACTGGCAGGGAAATAATATATTTTTACCTCAGTTCACTCAGTGGTGCATTTTAGCAAGAGATGGTCTGAGTTTGGTAGGAGTTAGTGCTGGATGGGCAGGGGACTTTTTTTCCAGTGCTGCTGATGCTTTGGACTGGCTATCTAGACCACAGACTAGACAGAATTAGAGAATAAAGTGGATATTTATTGAAGGTCTTTAACAGATACACCTTGGGCAGTGCAGAAGTCTTGCAGAGGCTACACCCAAGCTGGAGATGACAGTCACAAGTTTTTCAGGCAATATAAGTTCGGTTAGTTTGCATATCAGGGGTTAATTGTCCAATTACAGCTTCAGGTAATGAAGTCCCATTCCCCCAGTTTGCTCTCCCCAATTTACTTTTGTTTATACATTTCAGTCTGAGGCTGTGATGATGATCTTGGTTCTCAGGCCTGTAAGGATTGTTTTGTCTGGCCAAACTATGATGAGAGCTTACTAACACTCTATATGAAGTTCAGAGTTATACACTAATGCAGTACAGAATCTGAAAAAGATAAAAGCTAAAAAATTACGGCTTCACTGCCCTTTTGAGCCACCTGGCCTCTGCTGTGCTAGCACAAACACTTCTGTGAAATGCCTGGAGGATGCCCTGTCTGGGGATCAGGTCCCAGCTCTAAACAGCCAAGGAAAGTCTAAATTTTTTCACCCTGCCCCCTAAATGAAATGGAGAGTGCTGCTGCTATTTTTTTGGTTTTATTGGGTTTTTTTTCAGAAACTGCAATAAATAGGTATGATTATCGTGTTAGGAAATGGAGGGTTTTCTAAACAACTATTTAATTCTCTTTCATTGGCTAAGGAACCAATGAAGCAAAGATATTCCAGGTTACAGAAATACAGCAGCAGAAGATGGTTAGCTCTCATCTCTGCCAGTGATGAATTAATGAACCTAGAAATAAAACAATGTGCTTTTGAGATAATATTCGTATAGGAGGTAGTATAAAGGTTGGAAATCTCCAGGGGCAGATTTAGAAAATTTCCACAAAATGCCCACCCCTGCACAGGGTGAATACAGTTTTTTAAGTTTAACAAATTAGCATAATTGACAAAAATCACCAATTAGAGACATAAGTGCTGATGCAGTTTCCTCAACTTCAACCTTCTCTGAATCCTTCCCCCTCAGATGGAAACTAAACTTTGCTTATGAAAATGTGTCTTGAAGAGCTGGTTTTTGGCCTTGGTTCCCAGAAAGGATAGGGGGTCTTCTACCTGCTGGGGCTTGGAGCTCTGAAATACGTTTTGTCTTTCTGCCTAGAGAAAAGGTAGGGAAAAGTACTGGAAAACTAGCCACAGATACAACAATAGGCTACAGAGCTACAAATACATGCATGAAGAATACAGAGAATATATAAAAGGAAAAGGCAAAAATCATGTGGCATCACCTGCACAGCTCATGCAGCAATGCTTGCAGTAGTGGCTGGATGGCACATAAAAGGCTGTCAAGGAATTGGTTATATGTGGAAAAAATTAAATACAGGAAGGACCAGCCTTTGTTATGCAAAACTTTGCAACTGAAGTTGATTGGAATGGATAGAGAATTGTGAAACAATGAAGACAAGATAGCTTGCTTGTTGAAACAGCAAGAAAATGAAGAATATCTCTGAAGATGTCCTGGAGCATGACAGAGCTCTCTATTGGTTTCCATATCTAGTGTTTGCTTCTCTTGCTTAGCCCATTGACTTGGAAATCTTGAGGAATTGCTCTTTTTTATTACAGCCATTGTGGTTCTTCCTTTTTAAAAAATCAGTTAATCTGTGCCATCACTTGCATCCTGCCTTGGTGCAAGTGTTAAAAGTGTTAAAAGTCCCATCCCTTTCCTTTAGTGTCTGCACAGTTGTCTCACTGACCAAAATTCAGTCATCTTTGTGCAGAGTGTTCCCTGGCACATCAAAATCACGCTGTGTGTGGCTGTTTGGGGGATTTGTTACAGGCATAAGGCAGGCAGCAGATATGCCAAAAGGTGCTGAAATATCTCATTTCTGGCAACTGTGACTCTTCAGTTTTGGCTTCAGGCTGGGCAAAAGTACCATCTAGATATACTCCTGGATAAAACCATGCAGGTTTGGCTGTCTATAGGTCAGAGATTTCAGGGTCTAACTAGTAAGATGTCCAAAAGTCAGAATAGTAACTTAGGCTGCTCCAGCAAGAGCTCCCCAGAAGGTGAACTGCAGGATTCACCTGCACTGAGCTCATGGAGTTTGTAGAAGCCACTATAATTAAAATCAGTGTCAGAAAGAGTATGTTAAGAATTACTAGAAATACCATGATCCTGTGGTTTTCCTAGGTGTCTGTGACAGCTACAGCTGTCTCCAAAACTGTGACCAAACGTAACATTGTCTATACTCAGTAACCCAACTGCCAAAAGTGATCTGTAACCAGGATTTAATAATATTTTGGTCTTTTTGGAAGTCCACTATGGCATCCTGAGTTCTCTTGTGCTTTTATGCTTACAGGGGTGGAAGTTGAGCAGCAATTTCAGACTCTTCTGTTGCTCTTGATTCAGGAAGTATTTTATATGGCAGGGTCAGTCAGCAGTGCAAACTGCAATCATAACAAATAAAAATCCCTAAATTAAAGCAAATTCTGTATTAGATATAGTTGAGCCATATTTTTCTATTTCAGTAAACATCACGTTGGGGCTTGAATTTGTGAGCACAGCAAGAAACGTTTTGGAAAGTGAGAATTGTGTTATTGGCTTCTATTTCCTTTCCAGGGAAGCATGTAAAGCACATTAAAGAGCAAGGGAAGGTCATGACTGCAGGGAACAGGATGTCTGCGAGGGAAAGGTGGGGCAACAGGAGCTGCTGCAACAAAAGGACAGAGGAGAGCATGAGGGTGAAAAGTGGTAACTGGAAATCTTGCAATATCTTAGTCAGAATTCTTTCACACAAAAGGTAAAAAAGGGAAGGTTTCTTTTTCATTACTTGTGTGTTTCTGTCCTTTCTTAATCTCTTGTTTTAACTCAAATTTTTGGGTTGTTTTTTTTCCCCATTCCAGCAATGTTCTGAAATTTTGCAAGTGCCAAGACAGATAGATTCTGTGTTTCAAAGCCAGCATCTGCATGTGTGCACATGAAAATGCTGGACAGGGTGGGCTGATTAAAATGTATTTGCTTAACCATCAGTTAACAACACTGCTGTGTAGTGGGTATTGTGCCTGCTGTATTGCAGCATGCTACTTCCAACTTTGTTTCATGCATCATTCCCTCTATCCATAAAATTATTTCTGGACCAGGCCTGCATTGAGTTGTAAGCAGGGTGAAAGTGATGGCATCCTTCTCTCTAACCCCTCTGTCTGGGGGTGCAGGAAAATCTCAGGCAGGGGAAGCAGCCTGGGAGCCAGCTAGAGGAAGTTTCTACTCCTTTCACTGTGGCAGCTTCCATGGCTTTTCCAGGACTGTTTATTTGAAGCGCATTGCAGCACTGCTGGCAAGCAGGACGTCCAGCAGTTTGCTGGAGAGAAGAGCATATAGTTTGGGATTAAGGAAGTGAGCATAAAATGTCTGTGTATTTTGCAAAAGGCAAATTTTCTGAAAAGTCTGTCTGACAATAGCCCAAACCAGAACAAGCTGTAATTACATATCCCTTTGGTTTACAGATTATATGATATTTCTGTTTATGTATACAAGTGTGCCACAGTTATGCTTCAGTCACTCAGTAGCCTTTTAACAAGCTGTAGAAAGTGCCCTGTTGCTCAGGTCTGGCAGTACTGATGGGCAGCATGTCCTTTAACCCTTTGTAAGATTATGTAGCTTATGGAGCAGTCTCAGAGTGTGATCTGTCCACATGGAGCTGAGGGAAGAAGGTGAGGAACTGGGAGGATTGCCCGTTATCTTTTTATTGTACAACTCCTGCTCAGGGTATTTTGGTACTTGAGTCCAGCAAATATAGCATGGTAGAGACGGAATGGCACGGAGGAAACTATCTGGAAGGAATTAAACATAAACAAGACACCTCAAATACAACCAAGTAGGAGCAAAAGAAGGGAAATACTGTTCGAGTACGCTCTGTATCCAGTTTTAACATACGCGTACAGGATTTGTTTGGGGAAGCAGACAATCATTGCCTTCCAACCTGTGGTAAAAAGTGTATTTAAAAGAAGTACTAGATGGAATTTTTTATAAATATGCCTTGCAAAGCAAAGCCTCAAAGGCAAGCCTGGTCCATTTGTGTTGCCACTCTGTAAACTAATTACTTAATTTAAAAGAGGAAGCAGCAGCTAGCTTGACTACTTAACTGATTTCCAAGTTGGGTGGTTTTTCAGTCCATGTTATCCTGGTGTACCCCTTTTTCCAGAGCTATATAGCTGCTGACAAGGCTGCTGGCTCAGCCATGGGGTACCCCAGCTGATTCAGTCTCTCCTCCACCAGCTTCTGCTATGAGGTTTTCAAGGTATCCCAGACAAAATACTCTGGGCAGCAAAACCAGTCTCTTAGAGGATCATTCACTGTGTGGTTTTGTCCTTATGAAGATAAAAGGAGTGGGGAGGGGCAAATGCCCCAGAATGGGCCTGCTCTGGTGGAGACCAGAGAAAATGGCATGTGATGCTGCTGCAGTTCTGGTTCTGCTGCAGTTACTGGTCCAAGTAACCGAGGGGTTTGCCAACCAAATTGAATAGTCCAACACTGCTTCCCTCCAAAGCACATTGAGTCTAATTAAGAAATCCAAACAAGAATGTCTGGATCAGAATACCAAAGCTCATTGATTTTTTTTTGTTTTGTTTTGTTTTATTTTATCTCAGAGAATAAGTTTTAAAAAATCACTTAGCAGCTTTGTCGTGGTTTGACACTGGCACGATGCTTCTTTTCAAATGCCTTAAAGGGTGAGAAATTAAAGGGCATTTATTAATATTAGCAGTAATTTTTCAAAGTGTATTGCACACATTATTAATATTATTCTAGAAATGCAGTGCCAGCAAATCATAGATACAGAGAGTTGGCAATAAATTGATTGAAGAACTAATAAAGTACTGGAAATTAGGAAAGATGATGAGAGGGAAGAGATCAGCTGAGCGAAGAGAAGTCTGAAATTGGCACATCTTTCTTGCAGTAACATGATAATGAATATTGTGAAGGCAGAGTGGGAATACTGACCCTCACATGCTTCTAACAACTTGCCATACTTGATCAAATTGTTGTAAAATTGCTAACGTTAGCAATTACAGGATGAAAAGACCTTTATGCCAATATAAATGCATCTCTGGTGCAGAGCACTGTCCCTTCTACAATGAGAGTTTCTAAATTGATACAGCACTATAGAGTGAGCTGGGCTTTGGCAAAACGGGTGGCTCAAGCTCACCTGTGTCCTGCAGCAGAGGACAGGAGTCCAGGCACTGAGGCAGAAAAGCCAGGGCCCGTATACTCTACGTGGTGCATCCAGGGGGAAACAACCCAAGCTCCCAGAGGACTTGGTGGGCTCTGGACTGGCATTACTCTCAGAAATGAGACTTGATACTGTGGTACATAGTGCCATAAAACCTTAGATTCTGACTGTTTGACAGTCAAGAAAAAACAAATCTAATACCACGCTCTCAGAAAACAACAGAGGTTGAGAAAAAGTGGAGTGAGGAGTGGTCATAAAGCAGTTCCTGTAGACAGAAGAGCCAAGAGGGATCTGGTTTCTGCAGGGGAAGAGTTGGCTGCCAGGCATGATTCTAAAGGTCTGTAAAATCACAGGAAGTGCAGAAGGAAGGGGTAGCTGGTAGGTGATGAGCTGAGGGTTGTGGGTGAAAAGCTGAGGGCTCTGAGTGGTGAGATGGGGGCTAGGAGCCCCAGAGAAAGCCATTGGGTATTCAGTTAAGAATAGTCACAGAGCCAACAGTTTGTCAGATACATAATGGTTTTAAACTGACAGAGGGCAGGTTTAGATCAGATGTTAGGAAAAAAATCTTCACTGAGAGGGTGGCAAAGTAATAGAGCAAGTTGTCTGCAGAAGTCCCATCCCTGGAGGCCAACTTGGATGGCTTGGAGCTACCTGGTCTAGTAAAAGACATCCCTGCCAATGGCAGACAGGCTGGAGCTAGAAAAGCATTGTGTGACTGTATGATTCTTTTATAATTAAGCTGAGAAACTTTGCCACATCTGAGGCTATGGGTACTAAAATTTACTTGAACTTAGGTCAAGGCTGGGCAGGTTTGCAGAAAAGAAATCTATCAAGTGATACAGTAAAAAATTAACCACCTGTCTGGGCCAGAAATGTTAAGCTGGGAATGAGATTTATATTCTTTCCAGTGGGATGTTGCTAAAAACAGGAGGAAAGCTTCTTCTTTAAATATCTGATTTTTATCCTGACAGTGTCTCTTGACATTTCCACAGCTTTAAAATTACTTGTCTCCTTTCAATCTTTATTTTTCCATGCATTGATTTTCTGTGGCAGTCCTCTTCTCTTCATTTGCTTTGTTTCTGTGAAGGATTTTGCATAATATTTTCCTTCAAACTGTTCCATTTCAAAATTTTCCCTTTTTTTCAAATTTCCTACTTGCTCTATGACTCTGTTGTATAGTTTCTAAGTCTTCTTTTGCTTTACAGTGTCCTTTTTCCCTCAGGCACTTTCCCTTGAGCAGCTCTAAAACCCACCATATCCCTCTGTGTCTCTATATAGAAGTCTAAAATATCAATGACAGAAAGAGAGACAAAGCAAGCAAGCTTTAATAATAAGGCATATTTGCTTATAGGATATTTATTTTCAAAAATTCCATAACAGGGCAAAGAGGAAGCTTACCATTTCAGAAAAAATACACTCCTATTTTTCTTCATATATTCTAGTCATAGGCTTTCCACAAAAAGAACAAACATTTCTTTTTGTGCTGTGTGCCCAGAAAAGCTGCTACATGACCATTGTCTTGCCAGGATTTGATGCTGAGAAGATGCAGCCTGATATGTGGAGGCAATGTGCTCCTGGTTTCACTGGGGCCATTGTGAGGGGCTTTAAGGGCAGGTCTCTGAGTGTAGTGGGTTTAGTGCTGGCCAAATGTAAGTACACCCACTAGAAATTATTTACTCATTTCCTGCTGTGAGATATGGAAGAGGGCAAAACAGGCTGAAAAACTTTAAGGCGTATAAAGAACAGCAGAGAGTCTTTCTACAGCTGTGTCTTGCCCATGAAGAGTACAACCCATTTCTCAGCACAGATGGAGTATGGAATCTGGCTGAACAGTTCTGGAGCAAATGGGATGCCTTTTTCTTCAGAAACAGTGAAGGCAAACTATTTAAACTGTGTTATACGGTGGGCTTTATTAATCCAGGAATTTTAATTTAGCTCTGGGAAGGTAACATGTGCTGTGTGTTACATGCTTCTGTGAATTTTAAGGATGGAGGTTGAGTTTTCCTCAAGGTGCAGCTGGTTGGAAGCACAAGAAACTCTTGTGGTTTGTGGGGTTTGAGCAGATCAGCCAGGCAGAGTGTACCAGGGATGCAGGAGCTGGGCAGCAGTGGACCATGAACAGAGCAATGCAGGACTGGAGGGCAGTGGCCAGCAGTGACTGGTTCTGCTGCTGGGAATCCACCTGGGATGGGGATTATTTTTGCATAAGGGAGTTCCCTGCAGCTCTGATGCAGTGCTTACAGTGTTTCATCCACTAAGTGAATGTAGCAAAAGCAGTAGTGAATCACTTGTTTGTAAAAGGGGTACCATAGTTTTTTAATTGTGATATTATTAGAGAATCTTCTGGAATTAAGAGATTATAGTTTTAAAGTATCTTCTGAATCAAACTATTGTCTCCTATGACAGTTTCTCTCAAGGCAGTGATAATGTCGGTTGCATCTTCCAAGAGTATCTTTGAAAGGAAAAGACTTCTTTTTTTCTTAGATGGCAATTTTTGTGGTTATGTTTCTCAGTTATTCATGGTGATTAATACAAAGCTCTTGATTTCATCAGCATTTTGAGCTACTGGTTTTACAGCCAGCTGCTTGCTGTCATGAGTTAGGCTTTTGTTAATTAGGTCTTCAGCTATTCTGCAATATATAAACGGATTTGTTCTCCTTGCACACTCTTCATTCATTGCTACAGAACAGCAGAAAACAATTTAGTTCTCTGGTAGTGTATTTATTACACCACCATATGGTCTCTGTTTACTTATGCTGTACAATTTAGTGATTGTACTGCAAGTCATGACCAAATTCCTGAATAGCTGGGGCCTAAAAACAAGCTCTTAAATCCATATTTAAGTTCCTAAATATAAGGTCTCATTTTCAAGTATTGAGTCCATCCTGAATCTTGCTAAGGTTTTTGAAGCAAGCAGACTATCAGCTTTTTGAAAATCAGGCCTGCTATGTTTTCCCATGCTTCTACAGTGAATCTAAATTATGGTTTAGACTCCTCTTAATATTGGTGGTATTGCAGTGTCTGTTGTATTCTTCACATTGCAGTAATTCCTAATGAGGCTTATTCATGCTGACAAGCTATCAATTTGGATTGATTAAAATGTCCAGTACAAAGGTTGCCAGCAAGGTTGCAATTTCATGTCTTTGCTGAAAGATGAAGAGATGCACGGAGTAAGAATATTTCTGTTGAGTCACTGGGCTTTTTTCATGAAAGGGTAGGATATAAATACCATCTTTCATATAACATATGCTTAACTGCCTGTAGCTGACAACAAACCTGAGGGAAATAGGGTTCATCAGTAAGGCTGATTTTGCTCTCAGGATTATTGGAAGCTTCTTCAGTGTCTCTTAGTGAGTTTGTTTTTTTTGAGGTTTTTCAAGGTTTTTCTCCAACGTGTGAGTGCAATAAGGCTTTTTTTCTTTTCTCTATATTAAAATGTCAAGGGAAATCTGATTCATTATTTCAAGAGCTGAGATAAATTCCTTCCTCTGGACCATTTTAAAATAAATTGTTTGAGCTTCAAATACATGTGCTGGCTGAAGCAGCAGGTGTATGAAAGGGTGGGTGTTGCTTTGCTTTATGCAACATCCTTGAGAAGAGGATGCTGTCCTTAATCTGTGGGCTCAGAAGCACAGCAGAAGGACTTTTTGACCTAGAATAAAACAATGCCAATATTCTGTGAAAGTACATCATGCACATGGATGCTTCTGAAATATATTGCTGGGGATAATTTAGGCTTTCTTTTCGAAAGGAAGTCATACCAATGCCTTTCAGAGAAAAAAAGATCTTATGTGATGAGGGGAAAGGGAAGGAATTATTCCTCATAATGGTTAAAAGTAGATAAATTCAGATGGCCCTGGAATGGGAGGATTTAATATATGGTAAATCAGCAGAGTGATCTGGCACAATTGCAAAGGTGACTTTGAAAGAATTTCTTGTTTTCATTTCAGATGTCTTTCATTTTTTCAATTCACATGCCTTGATGGATCAAAATTTGAGGTATTTTCAGTAATTAATATGCATTTTTTCTCACATAGGCGCTGCTCTTTAGAAAACAATTTTGTTTTGTAAACTTATTTGTGTGAGTCTGACTTCCGTTTCCATTCCCCTTGCAGAGGCACGGCGATAGCTGGAATTGTTTTTGGCATAGTATTTATAATGGGAGTGATTGCTGGGATTGCCATCTGTATCTGCATGTGCATGAAGAGCAACCGCGGGACTCGAGTAGGGGTCATCCGAACGACACACATCAACACCATCAACACGTACCCAGGTAAGGAAGCAAAGGGACAGCCCTGCCAGAGTGCCTGGGGCCATGCAGGAGTGTTATCCTCGGGTAGTTACAGCTCCACACTGTCATGATCCGGTTATTAAAATTCTTAGAAATGCCTCTGCCCGAATTAAGATGCAAACGAGACCATATGCCGGTGACAATAGTATGGGTTTTGTTTGATATGAGGGAGAGAGAGAGGAAGAGAGAGAGAGAAAGAGAGAGAAAGAACGAAAGAGAGAAAGAGAGAAAGAGAAAGAGAAAGAGAAAGAGAAAGAGAAAGAGAAAGAGAAAGAGAAAGAGAAAGAGAAAGAGAAAGAGAAAGAGAAAGAGAAAGAGAAAGAGAAAGAGAAAGAGAAAGAGAAAGAGAAAGAGAAAGAGAAAGAGAAAGAGAAAGAGAAAGAGAAAGAGAAAGAGAAAGAGAAAGAGAAAGAGAAAGAGAAAGAGAAAGAGAAAGAGAAAGAGAAAGAGAAAGAGAAAGAGAAAGAGAAAGAGAAAGAGAAAGAGAAAGAGAAAGAGAAAGAGAAAGAGAAAGAGAAAGAGAAAGAGAAAGAGAAAGAGAAAGAGAAAGAGAAAGAGAAAGAGAAAGAGAAAGAGAAAGAGAAAGAGAAAGAGAAAGAGAAAGAGAAAGAGAAAGAGAAAGAGAAAGAGAAAGAGAAAGAGAAAGAGAAAGAGAAAGAGAAAGAGAAAGAGAAAGAGAAAGAGAAAGAGAAAGAGAAAGAGAAAGAGAAAGAGAAAGAGAAAGAGAAAGAGAAAGAGAAAGAGAAAGAGAAAGAGAAAGAGAAAGAGAAAGAGAAAGAGAAAGAGAAAGAGAAAGAGAAAGAGAAAGAGAAAGAGAAAGAGAAAGAGAAAGAGAAAGAGAAAGAGAAAGAGAAAGAGAAAGAGAAAGAGAAAGAGAAAGAGAAAGAGAAAGAGAAAGAGAAAGAGAAAGAGAAGAAAGAAAGAAAGAAAGAAAGAAAGAAAGAAAGAAAGAAAGAAAGAAAGAAAGAAAGAAAGAAAGAAAGAAAGAAAGAAAGAAAGAAAGAAAGAAAGAAAGAAAGAAAGAAAGAAAGAAAGAAAGAAAGAAAGAAAGAAAGAAAGAGAGAAAATAGATTGGGGGACAGAAAGGTGAGTGACAGAGACAGAATAAGGAAAATATCACCACTCTGTGGATCCCAGCAATGTTCCACTGATCCTCTCCAGATGGTCTTCTTGGTGCTAAAGGTTCCCCCAAAAACACAGGATATGATGGGTTAATATACACTCAGGCTGGGCAGGAAAATCCAGGCACATCCCTGGAGCAGGGGGCAGTTTGCCATTGTCTCTTACAACAGACTCTGGGTTTGTTGCATCATGTGCAGTCTTGTGGTGCAAGGATTCAGGGATGACTCTGGAGAGCACTTTGGGGGGTCTTTGATGAATTATAACACTCCTTCAACTGCCCCTCATGGGAATGTCCCGTGGATGTGACCTGTAGTGATGGGGGTTTCACAGCTGGGCCAGTTTGTGTAAGGGAGGACAGGTTCACTGCCTCTGAGCAGAGGTCACCCTAAACCTCCTCGCCCCTCCTCGTTTTGGGGGGGGGG
>VWZS01002160.1:654812-677365 GCA_013397075.1 Rhabdornis inornatus | reverse complement strand
GCCTGGCTTCTGCTGGCTGTGGTCTCCCCCACCCCAAACTCAGCCAGGGAAGAATCTCTGATGGGTTTGGCTTTCTTGTGGATGCATTCCTCTCCCTCAGCCTTCTTTGTTTTTCCCTAGGCCGGAGATGACTGAACAATAGCATCTTCTCTAGGTGGTTTAACTTACATTCCAAATTTCCAGTCAGGTAACCTCAGGGAGGCTTCTTTCATTATAGCTTCTTTATAGAGTTTTTGTTATAATGGGCAAAGCTCTTTTATATCAGTGTCTGAGGCATGAATTATTTCAGTCTCTGACACACAGTAAATGGGGAATGTGACTGCAGCAGGAGGCTCTTCTCAGTCTGGAGGGGAACAGCACAGCTCCTGCTGAGAAAGGCAGGACAGCTCAGTATGCAGTGTCTGGCAGGGCAGCTTTGCCTGGGAGGGTTTATTCAGCTGCTGAGCAGGCTGAGGAGATGTGGCCAGGTGACACACTTCACAGATGGATGGTTCATGGTGCCTGCAGGAGCATATCAAGTCCTTGCTCAGGGCACTGCTGCATTGTACAGGACAAACCATCTCCCTGTGCCAGAGGATCTCTGGCAATAGATCAGTTGTGCTTCTTTAGTGTTCTGGCTTTTGTATTTGTTCTTGTTCACATGCAGCCAGCTGCTTCACATTGTCCAATATAACAGGGGCCAGGCATATCACAGAGGGAGGAGAACCTGGACTATAAGGTCTGTGGACCATAGTGCAAAGGCTTTGAGTGATGATGTGGAGTCTACTGCAACCTGAGCTGGCTGGTCTTTGCCCAGTGCTCACAAGCACTGCTGGGTGCTGCAGGATCCCAGGTGACTTCTACAAAAGCAGACAGACATCTCTGCAGGGTGTTCTGTACTGCCTGTCCCAGAGAGACTGCTGGCTAGGATGCAGTGCTCTATCTCTGCATCTACCTGGCACCATGCCTGAACTGGAACTTGGAATACAAATTTGGACAATGGTTTTAAAATCTTAGAATGCCTTGGGTTGGAGTGGATCTTAGAGATCATTTAGTTCTAATCTGCAAGGTGGGGACATGGTGCTGAAGTTCCTGTTTGTGCCTTGGTCAAAGTTAGCTGAGTGTTGGATGTGCTCAATGCAGGCTTGTCTGTGAGTTAAAATTGTTTTTGACATAATTTTTTCTAGGTGCAGGCAGCAGCAGGAAGGCACAGGGTCTAAGCCAAAGGTGTCACAGGGTCTGCAGCATCCCAGGGAACAGTAGGGACCCCTTGTACCTCTGGGCAGTGCAGTTGTGTCCAAAGTGAGTGTGAGATGGCACATAAGGCTATGTATGAGCCAGCTTGGTGTAGAGCCACCCACTGCACCACACTTGTCAACTTGCACCACTCTAGGAGCACCAAAGGAGGTGGCATCAAGCTAGCTGGGGTCTTCAAGGCACATTTGCCTCAATTCTGCATCTACCATGTAGAATTGTCTACATTGTTGAAGAGAAAAGCAGACCCTGGATGCAGCATAATGGTGTTTATACAATTCAGTGACATTGTTAATTACAAATCCAGGAGCAATTGCCTTGGGAAAACTTTGGGAGCTCATTGTAATAAAATGCGAAGGTGTTCCATGCATGAAGCCTTGTCATCCCACTCTTAGAGATCCCCTGCTTTTATATTCCCTCCAGTTGCAAAGGTTGCAGCAAACTTCAGGTGCATTATGTATACTTATAGGCAAGCTATGCGATACTTTCATTGTTTTCCTTTACCATACCAGTCCTAATGTCTGTTTTGTCCCTCACACCATTCATTCCAGTTAGACTGAAAGCGTCTGTGATCATCCTTATCATTTCAACATTATTTTGCATACAGAGATGAGTATGAAAAAAAATGGCATTATTCTCAACCATGGATTGCTGAAGAGCTACTTCAAAAATGAATAGTTGCTGCAAGCTGTAAAAACAAGAGCAAAATGAAAACTCCAGGGCTCCTCACAAATTCTGCTTCTGCAATGACTCACCCTTATCTCTCAATCTCTAGGCAGTTTGACTCTACACCTCAAGGCCTCTAGTGCAAACATCAGTTTGAGCAGTTCTTCCTCTCAGCAGCAGCAGCAGGTTTTGGAGGATGGGGAAGCTTGGAAATGTTTTCTGTGTTCCCTGCTGTCATGAACACTTCTGGAATAATGACTGAGCTGGTTTGGCTGCATGGCTTGTGGCCAACACTGCCCCTGCCATTACCTGTTTGGACAGGAACAGCAAGTGTGAGGATGCTCTTCCTTCTGCCTCAGCCACAGCAGCAGCCCAGTGTTCAAGAGAGCAGGACATGCTTTTCATGGCACTCTGGGATTTGAGTCTCTTCCTCCATCACAAACATCCTGAGTTTCTCTTTCCACTCTATGCTAGTACTATTTCATTGCCAGTTTGCCTGAGACATCTACAAAGGGGACAGGAGAGGATCTGTGGTGACATAAATGGAGACATGAGCAGACTCTGGACCTTAAAATTTGTAGAGACTACTCTAATTGGATGTTGATACAGAGCCTTTAGTTCTTACCATGCTATCATTCTGCAGCATTCAGTGTCTTTTTAGTCAGTGAATTAATCCTTTTTCTTTAAAGCTATTAGAAGTGATTGAGAAAAACTTTCCGGCTACTTCTGAATATTTTTGTTGTCTCCTAAATGCCTAACCCAGTTTATGAATACTGGGCTCTCCTAGATGTCTCCATTGGTGTGAACAAGGTAAAAGCGTTGTTCTTCCTCAGCCCAAGCTATACTGAGATGTCTGGCATTTGCCCTGGGAGGTGTGATGCTGCTGTGTTTGCCATGGTGTGGCACATCACACACCTGGAGATCCAGAGGGTGTTTGAGGTGTCTGTGGAGATAAAGAGCCCTGACTGCCATCATTTTGACTTGACATAAATCCCTGTTGCTGCTGAAGGAGGTGGAAGGGAATGGATCTGATAAACTCAGCCTTCCTCCCCTCAAAATGTTTAGCTCTTCCACATTTTCTTGGTATCATCTGCCATACAGGCACTCAAACACATACCAGCACAGCCTGTTGGTAGGCACACAGCTAAGGAGTGAAGGAAAGGGCAATAAACTATGACTCACACTGATATAAATTGACTGTATAATGGCAGCCTGGAAAAAAAAAAAAAAAGAATGCATTGCCAGCAGGTTTTATATCAGTTGCATGCAAGTCCGGATATCAGCAAGAAAATACTTGAAGGTTTCATGTGAAAAACAGTTTTTTAACTCTGTGTTCTTTTTTCTCCCATTTCAGTGGCTCCACCAGCATACAGCTATGAATATGGAATGGAGTACCCAGCTGACCTACCTCCACCTTATACTCCAACCCCACAGACTGTAATACAGTATCCCCCACCCCCTCCATACCCTGGATATTCAGGGAAATAATTAACTTTGCTTTGCATGGATACTGTCTGCCTCTTGAAACAGCCAGCACTGTTGGGACAATGCTATTGGCTCAGGGACAAATAGGGTTGGGTTTTGCATCAACACGTGGCCAGGTGTTGAAATAAACTGGAAAGATTGCCAAGACTCAGGATGAATAAAAATACTGTCCACTCTGGACCATCATGTTTCATGATTAAACAACATGTGACCAAAGAAACAGTTCCTTTAAGTTAGTGTCTGATGAGAAGTGCTCAACACCAGTTCTTAGCTTCACCTGCAGCACATGGGAGTGGGGCTTTTCCCATGCAGGAATGTGCAAGTGGTGCAAGTGGTTCAACAAACTGTTTCAAAATCACACGAGGCTTATTCTGGGGAAAGTGTCACCTGTTGTCTTGAGATAACCACTATGCCTTTCCTTGAAATGAGGAGAATAAGCAAGAACAAGGAATACTGAAACTCTTCCATTTCTATTTCCATCTGATAATACCCAATGATCACTGTGCATATTGGTCTGATAAGCATGTTACAAGGAGAAGTGCTGTTAGAGTTTTCTAGTAATTAAAAAATACTGGGTATTATTTTTGGCCAAGCGCAGATTTTTGAAAGTGCCTCTTTTTAAGAAGTTTGTGACTAGTTTATGAACTGAAATGTTAACATAAGGAGAATTTTTGTATGTGAAGTACACTAATTTATAACTGATTTACTTTTATCTGGGCTTAAAAGCTCTATACATAGGAAATATGTTAAAATGTCTTTTATATCAGCAGATGATATTTTGATTTTGGTATAAAAATACGGAATCAGCAAAACTCAGAAATGGGAGAAAAATGCAAAACAAATATTAAAACATCCTGGATTTGACTTCAGTTCAGTTGCATAAAGCCAGGGTTTTGAAATCATATTATTTACCAGTAATGAGGGTATTCAGCCTTAGCAAAGAGATGAGGGTAGAGACTGTGAGCATATGATTACTTTTGAATGGGTTTTGGGCATTTTATAACCGTAGGTCACCAAGTAATACTTTTTGCATTTGTCATGCATGTTGTTCAAACTTACTTATTCTCTACTATATGCTGTCCAGATTTTTATGATTTAAAATGTTCCATGTACTTATGAAGATAACTTTAATTCTTCAGCAGCTATTTGACTTCAGAATAATGTATTCCATTACCTAAAGCATCATCTTTCAACGTTAAAACTATTATTTTTCTCAGGTTTATATGCAAACCACAAAGAATAGGTCTCTTCAAGAATTTAAAACTGTTGAATGCTTTTAGTTTGAGTTGGGTGTCTAAGCAGTTTGAGAATGCTACAGTTGTGGCATCAACTGCAGGTTACTGCTGGTTCACAGAGTTCACATTGCATTTAAATGTTTTCCAGTGTCGCCTTTCTCTTATTTTCAAGTGTATCCATGTCGTAACAAATAAAAAAGCAGCTTTCAAGAAGGAGATACTGTATCCCAGTGAAATCAACCTCTCATAATCTCCCACGTGATGTTTTTGGTATTCAGTCCTGATTCAGGGAAGAACTGAAGCAACATTTAACTGAGCATAAAATTTATTCAGAAGCATTCTTGAAACAAGACCTTACTGACTGTTCTTGCTCAGATTTTGCAGTTGTATTTGTCCTTTCCAGCCTGACAAAACTTACCCCCTTGAAACTCCATTTAAAAGTGCAAATGGCCTCAGTCCCTGCCAGCATGAGTTCAGAAGATCTGTGTTGTGCCATTGGCCACACTGAGTCCAGAAGCTACCAAGGCACTTGTGACCTAGTCAGAGGAAAACTGGGCTGCAACTCAGGTGTTTGGTTGCTGCTGGTTCCTTGCAGTCTTCTCTGGGAAAGGAGAGTTACATTCTCATTTCTGTTTTGGTGTTCAGGAGGGACAGCTACTGAACTGGCCTATGCTTGCAATTACTTCTGCTCTGGGTACATCCTGTGACATTTCAGCTGTTACCCTGACCTCTCAAGAGATCCCAATTGAAATCCTCCCATGAAGATCAACCCTCTGTGGTGTGTTGTTTTGGCAGTCCCTACTCAAAACCATATGCTGGGATGTTGATGTGCCTGCCAACATGGTGACCAGCATGAAGAACAGAGTAAACATAGCTTTTCCTGCAGAGATCCCTCTTCTTACTGCATCATTCTATGCCTCATATCTAGTACCTCAGCACTTTCTAGTTGATCACACTGGATAATATTTTGGTGCCAAAAAGTTATCTGTATGTCCCTTTCTCATTCCCATATTTCATTTCTTTGTGCTGAACATGGAGGCACACAAATCAAAGAGCAGTTTGTATTTGAATAATCCAGTCTTCTGAAAAATACAGGGAAAGAAAACTATCATATGGATCATAAATTTTCCCTTAGAGAAAGAATTTCTCTACCTGTGACATATGCCAGAAAAAGTTAGGAAACAGATTTCTTGCATAAAAATGAATTTCAAAGACTGAAAGTCTTTGAATACAGAGTTTGCTGTTTTTCAGCTTTGTGATTGCATGTTTCCTCTGATGATGTTGGATAAAGGACATAGTGACCAAAGTGCCTACAAGGTTTACATGACTTATTCCAGGGAAAATTATGGAAATGGGAAGTTTAGAATTTAGTAGTGATTGAGAGCTATTTGTTTGCTATCAAAACGGCAGTGGGAATGTTCATTTTTGTGTGTTAGTTAATGTTCTGCAGATCCACATATACTGGGGCATACCAGACAGTGATTTGAATCTCTTTTCATTGTTAAGAGCATAAAACATAAAGGTATTGCCCTTTCAACAAACAAGACAAAACTAGTAGAGAGTAGTCTAAAAAACATGATGATTGCATTGAAAATAAGTAAAACTGTGAGAAATGGAGAGCAGGGTAGAGTCCGAGAGATTTATAAAACCAAAAGAAACAAAAACAACAAAAAAGATGCTGTGAAACAAATGGAAGCATTTGACAATAGTAAAGTTCTATTATTTGGGTTTGGTTGAAAAAATTGAAGTGTTCCAGCACCTGAAATGGGCTACAAGAGGGCTGGAGGAGCACTTGTATTTACAAGAGCATGTAGGGGAAAGGGGGGAATGGTTTCAGGGGACAGAGTTGGGTTAGATACTAGGGAGAAATTCCTCCCTGTGGGGATGGTCAGACACTGGCATAGGTTGCTCATGCAAGATGTGGATGCCCCTGGAAGTGTCCAAGGCCAGGTTGGACAGGGCTTTGAACAACCTGGGCAAGTGGAAGGTATCTCTGTCCATGGCAGCAGGATGGAACAGGATGATTTCCAAAGTCCCTTCCAACCCAAACCGCTTTATGTTGCCATGATTCTTTGTGCAAAAAGAACATCTCCATATTCAAAGTTCCTGCAGTTGCAGGTATTGCTGGCCAGTGGTCATTTATTCTGTTTCACATGAATAGCTTGCAGATGAGTGCATTAGTACAAAGAGTTTTTACTTAGTCACACTGATTTTTTCAGTCTCGTTGTACTGTAAAATAAAAAAAAAACACAACTGAAAATGTAACCTACAGCTGAGAAAGGTCAGAGGATCCTTTGCTCCTCTCACTTGGCAGTGGATATGAGCACAAATTTGGTTGGTGAATGTAGAATTGCCCTGGGGAGTTTGTGGACTTGGACCAAATGCTGCTGGTTTTCTTGTGGTCTCAGGTTGCCCTGGCTTTGATTCACGATTTCTAGGCTGCACTTGGGGAAGCAGAGAGTGAAGGTTTCCATATGAAGAGTATAGACTCCAGTCCTGTGAGCCTTTCTCCTTGGTTTCCTTAGTTGTCTGCCTGGTTGCAGGATTTCTGTTAGGGATTGGAAGCAGCAGGAGTTGTGGGTGCTTACAATGGCATATGCTGGCATGTGCTTTGATGCCAGTCCTGTTTTGTGGGGAAAAAAAATCTGTGTGATGTCTTATTTATTAATGTATGAGGTATATTTCAAGCCATGATGCATTTCACAAACTTGATTAAATCTGGCATTTCTTTAACTTTTTTCCCCCCCAGCAAGAGCTGCTTCAAAACTGGTTCTCTATCAGATAGCCTACTGTTTCTAGGATATGTACCAAACAGCAGGAGATGCCTAGTTAAAGAGCTGATGACCCATTTGAGAGAGTTTAAAAATTAGGAAATTATTAGTTGGAGCAGTTAGAAGTCCAAGGCAAAACCAGGGGAAGTTAATATGTTGGGCTGCCATTGCCTAAATTACGTATGATGATGAAAGGATCATTAATGTTATTATGAGCTGATTTTAATTAATGAAAAATGTAAAAATTTGATTTTTTAATGTTGGTAACTTCAAAAGATGCAGTTTTACTGTTATAGTACAGTAGACTGGATTTTCAGTAGTGCCAAAATGAAAATATTAGTTTGCTCCATAGAGCACCTGGATCAATACTAACAGTGTGCTTAATATAGCAGAAATAGTCTTTCAATTTAAAGCAAATGGTCTCAAGACCATTTGTGAAATCACAGTGATATTTTATTGGATGTAAGGGAATGATTCTTAAAGCACTGATGGCTGTCTATTAGAGTAGTAAACATTTGGCATTTCTATGTTCTCTTTCATCCTGGTGTTACAAACCAGTTTAACGCAGAAGACCAAAGGAAACTAAGCCTCTGTGAATAAAACTGAACCCAGAAAGGTACAAAACATACCCAAAAAACATGATTAAAACCAAATGAGGTTAGATGTTGATCCCAAAAAACTTGGTATATTTTAGTTAATAGTAAAAGAGGTGAAGAGAAAGAAAAATAAAAGAAAGAAAAGAGGTGTGTGCGGGTGGGGAAACAGAGAGAGTGACAGGAGAGGGTGACCCTCACCCTTCTGAGGGTCCCAATGACATATTGTTGCTTCCCTCCATCTAGTCTTCTTAGTCGTGAGGGTCCCTTGACACCAAAAAGTACAGGATCCCATGGATTAATACATGTTTGGGCCGGGTGGGAACACCAGGTGCCTCCACTGGCGAGGGCAAGTTTGACACTGTCCCTTGCAGCATCGTGGATCTGTTGCATCATGTTTCAGTGCTCTGGTGCAGGGTCTGGGGACCCCTTTGGGGGGCCTTTGATGGGCCATGACACCCCTCAGCTGTCCTTCAGGTCATGCAGCTTTTCCTGGGATGAAGGGGACCAGAGCTGAGCTGGTCTGCTCAGCAGAGGATGGGTTCACTGCCTCAGACCAGAGGCTATTCCACCACACACCCAAAACCTCTCCTCCCTCCACCCTTTGGTGTGAAGGTCTGTTCCAGCCTGGCAGCAGATAAGCCTGGGGCTGCAGTCTCCACCCCAAAGGTGCTTTTTGTTTTTCCCCCAGCCCAGACCTGAGTAACTTTATCTTATCTCCAGCAATGTGCAGTCCACGGCCTTAGGACCTCTTCTCTACAGCTTTTATACTGTTTTGCTATAATAGGCGAAAGTCCTTCATGAAGATGCTTAAGCCATGAATTAAAACATTTCAGTCTCTGACACCTGGGAATTCTCCAAATGCTTTAGTAACTCTAAAAATAATTTTTTTAGACACCATGGAATAAAACACGACAGTTATTTAACAGCACAGGGTAAGAGCATCTAATACCCTGAGGCAGAAATTGCACAAAAGAATTAATGGAAGTTTAATTTATTTCTTATTCTTCCCTAAGACATCAATGTTTGGACAGAAAAACCTTGATAAAATAATGACCAGGACTTCATATCAAGTGGCTTCTATGATTACATCCAGAATAGTGGTCATAGTTTTTATATTGCAGCAATGTGTGAGATCCAAAAAAGCAGAGCCCCTGCCCAAGCCTGACTTGTGGTGCACCCATTGTAAATCCTGTTCCCACTCTGTTGAGACATTGGTATATACCAAGCAGAGGAATGAAATTAATGGAATGAAAATGAAAAAAAATGGAATGGAATGAAAAAAAAAAGATGTGATGGTCCATCACTGCAAAAAGAGAAAGAGAAATGCGGAAAAATAAAAAAAGTTAAGACTTTTTTTGTTCTGTATAAACTTCATAGGACAGCTCAGTGTGACTATACGAAGGGATCAATGAGCTGGAAGTGTGTTGAGGAGCTGCTACACAGTTAGGAGAATAGCCCAGAGAAGGATTTGGGGAGCTCCAGCTTCAGGACCATGCCACTTAAGGTTCTGGAGGCAACAACTAGAACAGAAATGTTTACATCTCTGGTCTGCTGTGAAGATTAGACAGTCAATATTTACACAGCTCTGGAAGTGGAAAACACTAATTATTTTTGTTGCTATACTGATGCCTTAAGTTTTGGCTTTCGTATTTTTCAGATTCTGTACTGACTTGGTGTGTAACTCTGAACTTCATATTAGGTGTTAGTAAGTTCTCTTCACAGGGTAGTTAGACAAAACAATCCTTGACAACCAAGGACGAGCGTTCCAGCCTCAAGCCCAAAAAGCATAAATAACAGCGAACTGAAGAGAGCAAACCAGGAGGATGGGACTTCATAACCTGAGGCTGTAATTGGACAATTTACCCCAACATGTAATGGACCAAAACTTATAAAAGTGTGAAAATTTGTAGCCGGTTGTCTATCTTGGGTCCATCTTGGGTCCACCTTGGGCAGAGCCCCTGCCAGGCTCTTGTAGTGCCCAGGGTGTATGTTTGGAAGGCCTTTTAATAAATACCTACTTTATTCCTTTAACTCTGTGTAGTCTCTGTTCCAGGTCAGCCTGTCAAGGCATCAATTCTATGCACCGTTAGTATTTACATCCTTAGGGAAGAGTAGAAAAGGGCAGGCTTTGGATGCCATTCCTACCACAATGATGACTAGGATGGGATTAAAGCCAACAGAAACAAAAGGAAAGCCAAAGACAAGCAGTTCTGAAGAAAGTGCCTTTTTTTGTCAAACTAGCATATGGAGCTGATTCCTTCATGGAGGCAGGTTGGCCTGCTGCCAGCAAGGGCAGCTGGTTTTGGACAGCTGAAACCTGCAGGAGGGAGGCTGAAGTGGGAACTGTGTTATGCCGGTCTTCCCCCAGCCTGCAACTTCACCTGGTCACTCTGCTCACCCCCAGGAAACGTGCCTGGTGGGAGACTTCAAGAGAGTCCTCCTTTCCAGCATTAGTGCCAAACTGGCCATCTTACCTCATAACCTTTGCAGCACATCAGTGACATGTTCATTTTCAGGAGCACAGGCAAAGACATTTTTTCATGGCCAGTAAGCAATCCCCAGATTTCTCGCAATAGATCTCACACTGTATTGGTGAGAAGCGCAGCAGCTTGAAAAAACAGAGACCACAGCAGGATCCATCTTTATTACACACACTCCTGTTTTTATATGTTTCTACTATGCGAAAGTCTAAAGAAAGTCTTGGGAATGTGCAGGAGGAAAGACAAAACAGCCACACTACCAAGCACTCGTTTGAGCAGACTTTTCTGCCCTTACCAGCCATTTACTCAAACATTCTGCCTCCCAGCGTTCTGGGAAGTGAAGGAAAAACATTCACAAATGGTGTTTATGACTGTAGTCATTCCTCTGGTATGCATCTTTCTGAAGAGAACAGAAAGCCTTATCAAAGTCAAGATAAACAGTGACAGGCCTGAGCCATGATTTTACATGGGTAGCAAGGCCCATATTTTGTATGTCTTTACTTACACACAACAAGAAGTTCTCCATTGCAGGAACTAATATAGGTAGAGTTTCTTTTCCCCAGTTTATTCAAATTGTCCCATCTTCATTATATTAAACATTTTTACCAGTGGCTCATCTCATTGCCCTTATTTACACGCTCCCTCCAGATCTTTCAGGGGTTCATCCTTATTGTTGCTTGCCAAAGAGTTTTTCCAAAGAGTGTTGATCATAGGTAGAATATCTTCCAAGCAGACCCTGCCCACTTGCATCACCACCATGTAGAGGCTTGGCTCTGCAAATCATCTGTACTGTGGTGTTAAACATTGCCTCCTCTGCAGGGGAGGAAGGACAGCTCTGTGGCAGCCATCCCAAGATCACCCTCAGCTCAAGTTCGGCTTGTGATGAAACTCTACTTTCTCTCTGTTTCCAGGAATCCAAATGTGCTCAGTATGTCTGGAAAGAAGAAAGGGAAATGGAAAAAAAGTCAGCCCACATCTGCTTCCTGGTTTAGCTCAGGTCTCAGTGATGTCTTTTTCCTGTGTATTGCCAGCTCTGGAGTTGACAGCATGTCTCCACTTCTTTGGATGTTGATCTTTCCCTCCATTGTACAGCATCTTTAAGAGGAGGGGACAGTGTGTTATGAGCATCTGTGCAATTGCAAGGTCCAAATATTCTGTGAGGCTGTCTTGTGATTTCGGTACCTATAGTCCCTTCCTTTACATTTGGACCTTTATGAACAATTGCTCAACTGGAAAACTGGTTTTGTCCTTTTTGTTGAAGTATAATACTCTTCCTGGCCTAGTTTTTAGATATTTAATGTCCTTTAGTCTTACACAGATGGTAAGCTGCTGGTGACTAGAGTGTGCTTAAAGAAAATGGTAATCTATGCTGGGAATCCAGCAAACCTGTATAATGAGACTCATTATACACTGTGACTTGAACAATAAATCAATAGCTACAGATTATATAGATTGTACAGCAGGCTGTGCGGAACATTCACGTGCAATAAATCTGTATACTTGTGACTGGCTGTGTTTGAGGCTAACTATCATAGCAGTGAGCTGCTTTGTTATGGTAATAGGCTTGGGGACCTTGAGTACTTGCCAGGACACAAAGGGATGCCGTGGTATTTACCATTTATTGACAATCAAGAGGCAAAGTTCCTTCTACTGCACATAACAAGAATCTATGGAATCACTTCAGGCTGCCCTTGTCAATTATTGTCATCGTTATTTCTGTGTATAAAAACACGGCATGGTTCCTGCAGATTATTTTGGTTTGAAAGACAGGTGTCTGCTAAGGAAGAGAGAAGCCTCCCTTGGAATGGAAAATATGACCCCCTCCCCTCCGAATTATTATAATTTTGAGATGAAGGGGCTTTCAGGCAAACATGAGAAAAGGAATATCAGTTCTTTATTAGCGTGTGTGTGTGTAACGAGACAAACAAACACCACCGAACAGGAACACAAATCCCAGCTCAGGCTCTTCCCGCTCTTCGGGCGCTTCCCCCCGGTGCAGTTCCGGGCACAGCCGGCAGGGGGCGCCGGCGGCTCCCGTGCGCGGGGCGGGTGCGGTGACTCCTCCGGGCCTGCAGGGGGCGCTGTGGCGCTGGGCCCGCCCATCTTTCCCCTCATGGATGATGGCGGACACAGCCGGCAGAGGGGATGGAGGAAGGGGCTCCTTTACGAACCCCAGAGCCAGCCGATCCCGCTGCCACTTCGGATAGCAGAAGGAGCTGTAGCAGGAACCTCAGGAGAAGCAAGCTGCAACAGCAGGACCTCCCGGCAGGCAGAGGGTGAAAAGCTGCAGCGCAGCACAAGCCCGGAGCGATGGCGGAGGCACGGTGGGGGTTAGGCAGGAGCAGTCCGGCTCCCGAACGCTGTAAAAGGCTCGGCAGGGTTTTGTCAGCGGCGCTGGCCGGTCCTTCGGAGCCGGGCTGTGCGGACGGCGGGGGCAGCCCCGGCGGGGAGCGAGGGCAGCCCCGGGTCCCGGCGGAGCCGCCCTGGCTCTGGGCTCTGGGCTCTGGGCTCTGGGCTCTGGGCTCTGCGCTCTGCGCTCTGGGCTCTGCCCTTCCCCACGGCACAGCGGCACAAGGAGCCCCGCCGGCGGGCTCAGGCACGGCGCCGAAGCAAAACTCAACAAAAACAATGAACAAAAGAAGCCGGCACACCCCACAGAAACAGCAGGGTCCCTGGTCAGAGATACCGGCCGCTGGTCGATCCAGCTGCCGGAGAGAGGCAGAGATGGCTCCGGCCGCCCCCAGCTCCCCAAGGAACCGCGGCTCAGCTCAGCTGCCCTTGATCGCCACAGCCCCGAGCCAGGGAGGATAGGGTGGGACAGGGACAGCCGCCACCCCTGGGCACAAAACAAAACAAACCAAACCAAAGACCCCAAAAATGAGATGGCATAATAAACCATCCCCAAGACACAGGCATTCATCAAAAAAGTGCTGTGGTAGAGCAGTCTCAACTACTAAGCCTTAGCTGAGACCTTACCAGCTAAATTCTTGAGATTTAGGGATGAAAATAAATACATATGTGCTGCGTTGTTCCTTATTTGGTGATGCTTTTTCCCTGAGGTGGAGGATGGGAGATAAGGCCTCTGATTCAAGATTGGGAAATTAGCTGGTAGGTGTGTGCCCATAATGAACCTGGAGATAACCCATAATAGGCTTCTTAACAACGAACTCTGGATCTTTGTGTAGGATACCTGCCACAGCTGTGGTATTGCAGTGTATTCGCCTTCACCTGCAAGAGGCTGTAGTGAGTTATAAATGGCCCCTGATGTATCTGCGAAACTGTTGGGAGTAAAACAAAGTTTCCACCAGGTCTCACTATGTGATACAGTCGAACTAGGGCGCTTGAGGAAGCCTTCCCTACTGGAGTGATCTCCGTGAGTCCTCCCCACTATACCAGTGGCTGCTCCCTGGTTCTGCTGAGGTCGGTGTGTGGCACACATAGGATGGCAAAATGAATGGAGGCCATGGCAGTGAGACAGGTTGGCAAGAGTCAATACTTACTTCCACTGAAAAATCTACAGTTAAAATCCATATTCCCCTTTGTTTGCTGGTGTTCATAGTTGAGCCTAATTTCTGGTTAGCTTCTGTGAGTGAACTCACAGACAACTGTAGCTGGTGATGTGGTGCAGAGAGGGAATGCTGAGAGTCCTGGAATCCTGCAGAAAGGTAATATTGACCCATTGATCAGGAAGCCTGGGAAAAGTCACGACATACACATGCAGGTTTATTGATGCTTCTCTTTGAAGTCAGAAGAGTAGCATCCTAATGTTCCCATCCCTTCCACACCTGTCATGAGCATTTTAAAAAAGATCGGAGCCCACCCTATGTTTGTTCCTTCTCTAGCTGCTGCACAGTTCCTTTTGAAGCCTGATCTACTCAGTGGTAAGCTTGCATGGTGTTCCTTCTGACATGAATAAGGAAACTAAAAGAGGCTAATTGGGAGCTTAAATCTTGGCTTTATGGGAAATGAGGGAAAACAAAGCATCCTGCCAGTTGGAGCTCAAGATTCACTGAAGTTTTAAAGCACTTCTCCATCCATGGATAATAAATAGAGTCTTTTTGATCTTGATAGTTCAAACGGGAGTTATGGTGAGAGATATGTCGTGATAGATACGCGTTTTTGTAGATGAGTAGGACAACTCTGATTGGTTCTGTCTGCAACTGAACAATAATTCTGTCCTTCGGAAAGCAAAGTGTCTGTTTTCCCTGCACCCTGTTCAGCATGATTCTCATGTAAGATTAGCAAGCATAGTGAAGTTAGGTTAAATAAAGTGGGATCTACAGAATAAAAAAAAAATCCGGAAATATGCTTACTCATATCAATTTGATGAGCTGGTATTTTCAACCTTTGCAGTTCAAAAAGGCAATTAAATCTCTGCCATTTGCTTCTTCAATGCCTCACGAGTAAGAAAGGGGAGTGCAGGCCAACCTTTGGCAGCAGCTCTGCCTATCCTTGCTCTCCTGCAGAGGCTGGTGACAGCATAGAAGGAGCCTGAAAGGAATGGACACAGCTCTGAGCATCTGCATCCAGCTTTGGGAACTGTTAGGGCATCAAATGGTCAGCTCTGCACTCTCTACATCGTAAATTTTTGAGACAGTATAGTTAATTTGCCTGAGTTGTCCATAACTGTGCCTACCAAGGAATTGCTATAGTTTCTTTGACTTCCTGTCTTCTGAAAAAAAAAACCAAAATCTTCTTTCCTGTTTGCATGATTCATTGCTATGAGAGGCCAATTTCAGTGGCTCTATAGGCTGAACAAACAAAATTATAAATCTACTCTGGACTTCATCTGAAAACTACTCACTTCAGGTAATTTGCTCAAATCTATCCTGGGTACAAGGGCTGGAAAATGATGGCCAAGGATTTCTGTTAAGGGGAATTTGTCATGCTGGGCAGCAAGAGTGACTTGGGTACAGCTTCTTAGAAATAAGATAATGCAATCTAAAATCTAGAAATATTTAAATTATCCTGGGTATGAAAGGGAAACACAACAGGAGGTGTTGGATATTTTCAAGTGCAGATAAATCTCTCTGCATATCTTGGAGGTCAGTTTTTAAAAGTAAGAAGCCACAGATAAAGATCTGCAACAATTTTCAGTCTCCTCTTGCCAATGTATTTCCCAAGTGGCTGTCAAGTGTTGTTTCTTCCTAATGTTATCAGCTTTTGTTGCATGGTTCGTTATATGTATTTAAATTGACAGCCAGTAACAGCCATTCCAATCAGTGAAAACTGTATTTTATAACCAGTACGGATGGAAGTCATAACTTGAGGATGTGTCAGTTACTTGTTGGAAATATGAATAATTGATACTGAACATAATACTTTTTCACAGTCTCTATTTATTAGAGGCAATGCAATCAAAAATAGGTTTTTTTCCCCCAATGATTTCCTTTACCTGTGATTTGGTAGTCTGTGTAATTCAGGAAGAAAATTACTCAGCATCTAGTCAGGGTCTGAGTGAAGACTTGAACTTGGAAATGTAATCAGACATAACAAAATATTCAGGTCTGCCCACAGTAATATTGAATACAAGGTTGAGAGGTGAAAGTCTCCTGCTGGCATCATTCATTGAAGTGTGCTGACAAGACTTCAGGTGAGGCAATGTGGAACTGTGATTTCCACACACTGTGCCCCTGGCAGGAGACAGGGAGGACAGGGAAGTCAGACCCACAGTGGGAGTTCTGAGGAAGCTCTGCAGACACTGCACCATGTTCTGGGATCACTGCTCCTGGCATCCACTAGCATGGAAATGAAATGCCCTCAAGGTGTATTTGGTTCTGCTGGCAACTAATCTGTTTCCTATGACCTGTGTAATATTTCTGAGCTTGGCTCTGATCTTGAATTTTTTCCAGGTCTGCAGTGTGATACAGGAACTATCTAAGCCTTTTGCCAAGACCATGCCTCCAGAATCAGTTGTGATGACTGCAGGTCACCAAACCTGTCCTAAGCCCCTTAGTGGGAGGAAGGGTTGTTACCCCTGTCATGCTGCAGAGGTGTTATCAAGACCAGAAGGAATTTAAAACCATCTCAGTGGGTTGGAAGGTATCCCCTTTTAAAACTTTGTATTTGATGCTCTAGGTTACCCAACAGTCAGTCCACAAGAAGGTTGTCTTGATAAATGAAGAGTGAATACCAGTTGGAAAGAACAGTTTTATTTGGTTTGTTTACCCAGAAATGAACAGTTGGATTGTGGTTTGGGGAAAAGAAGGGATTCTTTTTTTCCCCTGTGTTTTCCATGAATGCTGAATAAACTTTCAAGACCCGAAGGTAAAAATAGTTAAATAATTCAATACAGTAAACCTTTCCATCTATTTTGGATCTGTGGCCTCACTGAGCTGAGATGAACTCATGTCCAAGCTTTCACAGTTTTCCTGTTATCTTCCTTACCGACCCAGAGGAGTTTTTCCAAGGCAGATTGTGAGGATCTTCCAGAGTTTTCTTGGGAATTTGCAGCAAACCCATTGAGGCACCATGCAAGAGTCAGAGGCAGGAAGTCCTGCCACATGTCTGCTTGCACATCCCGCAGAACTGATGGATCTGGGAAGGGGAAGAGGGGTCTTCAGCTCAGAGGAGCTTGTCTGCTCCTTGTGGTAAATTAATACTATCTTTGAAGGAGATTTACTGTAGAAATTTCAGATTTATTGTGTAATACATTTGTTCAGGAAATCTCCAGGCTAAAATAAAGGTTGATAAAAAAGGAAGGAAAAAATAAGTTGTTTTACCACAGGTTAAGCTAATAACCAGTCCTAGTGCAAAATCAAGTAGAAATAACAGTGTTGTTTGTTATAATACTGACAGCAGCTTTCCTTTCCTGAACCACACTTTGCATCAACAGGATTCACTCCTACACACAAAATTTTTCAGCAGAATAATTAGACATCTCACAGATTAAAGAACATAGGCAAATTCCCATTTCTCACAGAGTGAAGACAGTCTTTTAAAATGAGCTGAGCTGAAGAAACTAAGAGCTCCTTTTCCATCTAAACTTGAACCAAAGCTGCAATTTCAATTTTTATGTAATGGATGGGATAGATCCTGATGTCTGCAACTGACGTAGCAACATGGCAGAGCACTGAGTGCCTCACACCCTGTGACTGGCATTTGGTGAGGACCGTGTGCACTAGGGACTCTGGGGCATGGGGAGATGGTGGGGCCAGGCTGCTCTGCTGTCGCACACCATGGATGCCCATGCCAGCCCCACTTGTTGGACTGCCTCCATCCCTGATGGCTGGCGCCTCTTATCCAGCTGGGATATGCCAGCTTCTTCATGAAACATTGAGAGAAATGTGAGGTTAATGAGACTGAATCAGCAGGCAGTTTGGCAAATTATCTCTTTATGTCCATAGTTGATTTTCACACATCAGTTCCTGCTCCCTCTCCTCTGAAAACTGCCGGTTGAGCCGAAGTATGGGTACATGAGTAAAAGTCCCTTGACCCAAACTCTTCTGATCTGAGTGTAATTTCTCCTTTCCAGAAAGTGTGCAGAGAGGAATGTGAGTGCTGTGACAGGTGAAATCCCAGCAAAAGGTGACTAGATCACCCGCAGATACAGTCCTTCATTGCATCACAACAGAGCAAGCACAAGAAAACACCTTAAAAAACCCTTGCAGGTGGAAATATCATGCGGTGAGACCTACCCTCCTTTGCTGTCACTAGGTAGTCAGCTTATGGGTGCCCAAGCCCAAGTTGTGGCACATTCCCTAAGAAACCTTAGCCAACACATCTGCTCTGGAAAAGAGCCTTCCTCTTTTGTGAATCAGGGAGCACTGGTGTGTCCCATCATGCATCAAGTATCTTCTTTCTGACTTCATGTTTCGTCTTGAGCTGAAACATTCTTATTTTATGTTAATAACTTCTTTAAAAACAGATCTTTTTCATTATTTCTCCCCTCCCCAATATATAATTAGGGCTTCTATTGGCATTTGAATGCCTCATTTAGCTACAGTGCAGTGTTCTTCCTGGATGGAAGTAACTGAATGAGGCTTCAGGACCTTATACTGTAGTTACACCAAAGGAAAGTGGTACTGCTTCACATGCACTAACATTTATAAATGCTTCTCAGAAAGTCAAGGGTACTGTACATCAGTCTTACGTCACTCTCCAAGGCACAGCTCTTTCCTCTTTTGGGGACATTGCAGACACAAACCTAAAAGACCCAAGCTAGGACAAAACCTGGATGTAATTTTTCTGGACTTGTATAAGGCCTTCAACTTGGTCCCCCAAAACATCCTTCTTTCTAAACTGGAGAGAGATATGGATTCAATGGGTGGGCTGTTAGATGGGTAAAAAAGAGGCTGAATGGTCACATTCAGAGGGTGGTAGTCCACAAGAGAGAGTCCCAGTGGACATCAGTGGCAGTGGAGTCCCTCAGGGGTCTGTACTGGGACCAGTGCTGTTTAGTATCTTCATTGTGGCATAGCCAAAGGGACTGAGTGCACCCTCAGCAAACTTGATAACACCAACTTGAGTGATGCACGTGGCACGCATGGATGGGATGTCATCCAGCAGGACCTGGATGAGCTCAAGAAGTGGCCAATGGGAGTCTCATGAGGTTTAACAAACCAAGTGGAAGGTGCTGCACCTGGGTCAGGGCAACCCCTTTTATCAGTCCAGGATGGGGATGAACAAATCCAGAGCAATCCTACAAGAAGGATTTGGGGGTGCTGGTGTGTGAGAGGCTGGACATGCCCCAGCTGTGTGCTCTGGGAGCCCAGAACCCCCCGTGTGCTGGGCTGCATCCAAAGCCCCGTGGGCAGCAGGGCAGGGAGGGGATTCTGCCCCTCTGCCCCGCTCTGCTCAGACCCCACCTGCAGGGCTGCATCCAGCTCTGGGCTCCCAGCACAGCAAGGACAGGGACCTGCTGGAGCCAGCCCACAGGAGGCACCAAGGGCATCAGAGGGATGGAGCAGCTCTGCTGTGAGGAAAGGCTCAGAGAACTGGGATTGTTCAGCCTGGAAAAGAGAAGGCTCTGGGGTGACCTAATTGTGGCTTTCCAGCATCTGAAGGGAGCCAACAAGAAAGATGGAGAGAGACTATTTACAAGGGCCTGGAGTGACAGGACAAGGAGGAATGGCTTCAAACTGACAAACAGTAGGTTTAGATCAGATATTAGGAGCAACCTGGTCTGCTGGAAAATGTTCCTGCCCATGGCAGGGGGATCGGAACAAGATGAGCTTTAAGGTCACTTCAGCCCAGGTTGTTCTATGATTCTATGATTCATTGCCTTAAACATTTTGCTCTTCTAGCAAAAACAGTGAAAAAATAATAAGAACTCTCACAGAATTTCAGAAACAAAGGACTGTATTTGTTGTCACTAACAGCAATTTGTTGCTGCTTTTTTTTTCTTTTGGTGTAAGCTCCTTATTCACAGTGCTGTGAGGAGGTTGGTGAAGGTCAGTGGTGCCAGGGCAAAAGGCAAGTACCAGGGTAGGTAGAATCACTCTGTTCCTCTGGGGAGGTACTTGTCTTGTTTGCAGTTCAAATTCACATGGTTATGGGAACTAGGTGGTCTTTAAGGTCCATTCCAACCCAGGCTGTTCTCTGATTCTATGATCTCTTCTTCCAGAGCCAGCTCAGCCTCCAGTAGCTTTGACTTGATATGACAGATGAGATCTTGTCCCCAAATATGAGTTAAGGCAGCACTACAAGTATAATACAAAGATTTAAATATAATTGTAATATAGTTTATATCTGTTTATATCTGAAGGTGGAGTCACTACTGGGTTTGCTGGTGGCTTCAGGAGGGGCTTGGGAAGGCTCATGCAGACTGGCAGGTGTCAGCACTATGGACATGAGTTTTCTTGCCACCTTAGAGAAAACAACTTCCTTGAGGCAGCCTGCAGCAAATTCCTCCAGAGTCCAGGGTCTTCACAAACTATTTCCATTATGGGCAAAACGTTTGTATGTTAATTAAAGAACTGGCTCCTAACAGGCGGTATTAGCCAAAGAGCAGAATGGCCCAGCTCTGATAACACTGGCTTGTGCTACCCTCTTGAGGGCTCTATCCTGATCTGGGCAGGAAAATGTCAGAATCCACCAAAATTGGTGGAAATACTCTCACTGCAAGAGGCAGAGCTCTCACCTTGGTCTTTCATCTATGATAATCCATGGTTACTGCATTGCTTTCTTTATGGCAATCTTATTTTCATCAGTTATTTGAAATTTATAATTCCCCCAGCAGTAATACCCTAAATCCCTTCTCTTCTGCATGGTATTTCTCAGCATTTCAGATCAAATAAGCTTTTGCAATAAAAAATTCTTCATTACACATATATTACATGGTGATGTGAAGCCTAATTTCTCTGCAGCACAGAGAAGAGGCGGAATAGTTAATATCCCCTTGCTCCAGGAAAGGCTGCAGAATAATAAACTGGGAAGTTGAAGTAATCACTCTGCCATCATTGTTCTCCCCTGGGTCTGCCTACAAGGAGTTGTATGGAAAACTGTTAGAGGCTGGGATCACTGAAGATTGCCTGCTCATTTTACTGCCTGTAAAATAATTTGTTTATTCAGGAGAATGTGTTCTATCATCTCTGCTGTGATTCAGAAGAATCTTAATCTCACGATTCCTTTATTCTCCTCCCCTCAGCAGTTAATACTGCTGCACAAAATTGGAAACCTACTCTTTATTGTGAGCAATATATTATGAAGGTTTTTTTTTTGCTCAAGAAAAGATAGTCTATATGTTATTATTAACTCTCTAAATCTGCTTTTTCTCTACTGCAATAATAGTGTTGTCTTGGAAAATGGTAGTCAAATGTCTAGATTTTTGGGGTTTATTACTAAAGAAAACTTGGTTAAAATGGGAGCAGGAACAGTATTGAGAAGTATAATTTATGTAGTTATTTAAACACAGCTTTTTTTTGAGTGTCAAAGGTGTCTGTTGATAACCCTATTTATGAGATACCCAAGGGACTGTGGCTCTAGTTCACTTTGCAGAATGGCTGGTTTTCTTTTTCTTCTTTTCTGTTCTGAATTTTTTTGTGTTCTATTTGAGGTGGCCTGAGTTTCTGAAACCCAAGTGCCTGAAGCTGTGAGCTGTTTCCCCAGAACAAAAATCTGAGTCCCAGTGCCCCAGTTTGAGTTAAGCAGTGCCTGGACCTACATATGCTCACACTGTTCAGAAGCAGCTGCCCAGGGATCAGTGTTTAACCTATTTACAGGACATGTTCTCATACCAGTAACCAGAGGTTTTTATGTCACTGTCCTCTGTGTCAAGTGTTTCTCCCTCATCAAGTAGCACTTCTCATTCCCAGATAACACCCATTCACAGCAGCAATAATGAAATATGAAAACGTGCCCCAAATGCTGATTTAGCTATGCATCAGGGGACATCTCAAGCAGGTAAAATGGAAAGCAATTGCCTGGTTACATAGTAAAATCAGTTGATGATAAATCTTTCTTTTCCATGGTCCCTTTCTTTTTATTAGTATCTCCTTCCCTCATTATTTTACCTTCATTTTCCTCGCCAAAAATGTGATTGTTAATAGGATAGTAGAATGAATAGGACAACCTCCTGGGATGTGCTTTGCCTTTGCTTATAGCTCTGCTGTAGCTGTGATTTTCAACAACTAATCTTTGCCATGCTTCAGTTCCCTGGCAGGGATGACATTTCTCCATGGTGTGTTGGTTTTGTATGGCCTGGTTTTTGGTAGCAGGGAGCCACAGAGGTGGCTCCTGTGAGAAGCTCCTGGAAGCTTTCACCATGCCCAGCAGAGCCTATCCCTGATGGCTCAGAAGATGGACACACTGCTGGCCAAAACTGGGCCAATTAGAAATGTTGGTAACACCTCTGTGATAACATATTTAAGAAGAAAATCAAAACAAAGTGGGGCACAGCTTTTTCCAGCCAGAGAAGAGGAGAGGGAAACAACATGGAGATGCCAAGGTCAGTGAAGAAGGAGGGGCAGGAGGTGCTCCGGGTGTCATAGCCAAGACTCCTCTGCAGCCCATGGTGAGACCATGGTGAAGCAGCTGTGCCCCTGCAGCCCATGGGGATCCACGGGGGATGCAGAGATCCACCCACAGCCCGTGGGGATCCACAGGGGATGCAGAGATCCACCCACAGCCCATGGGGATCCATGGGGG
>VWZS01002160.1:606980-654472 GCA_013397075.1 Rhabdornis inornatus | reverse complement strand
AGGAAGGAAGGAAGGAAGGAAGGAAGGAAGGAAGGAAGGAAGGAAGGAAGGAAGGAAGGAAGGGGTGGAGGGACAGAAAGAGTGTGACAGAGACAGAATAAAAATATCACCACACCATGTTCCATTGATCCTCTCCAGCTGGTTTTCTTGGTTGTGATGTGAGCTGGAAGAGACTCCCCTGGTGAAAAGATGAGTGGAGCTCATAGCCTAAGGAAGCCCATCACCAGCAAGGCTGGTCCATGAGTCAGCTCCCTGGGCCAGGTGGAGCCCTGTCACAGTGAGTTGTCCCCTGCTTCACTCTAGATTGATACAGTTGTGTACCTGTCATAAAACCCTCCCCAGCACTTCTGACACTCAGACCTGCACACACAAGCAGTTGTTCTGTGTTTGCAGTGTGTTCTGCCTAAACATCACAGTGGCAACACCAGGGACTTTATATTTCAGCCAATCTGGGAATGAATTTCTGTTCAGGGCAGAGATAAGTGGTTTTAAAAAAAGATGATACAGCTCTGTGGGGTGTTTTGGAGGGTACTCACTTGGAGGGCATCCAGAGATATCCTTGTTTTGCTTGACCTTAACAATCCTACTCAGGGAATTTTTTTTCTCCTTTCTCTAGTTCTGCAGCATTATTTTAATTTTGTTGTTGTTTTATTTTAATATTGTCTTTAGAGCCAAAGCATTCTTCAAAAATAATGCCAGGGCAAATAATAGTAAAACTGTATTTTGTGTCATGTACACACTCATTATCTGGGGATTGCTTTTAACTGTGTATTAGCACTGTAAAATTGTTTGCCATATGACCGTGTTTGCTTAAATCACCAAGAAGTCTGAGGATACAGACAGAAAAGTAGGGGGGGAAGGCCTCTGGATTATTTTTCTGTCTCCATTTGAACCTGCAGGAACTCATTTCTTCATGGTCCAGAGAACAGAAACAGGGGAGAATATGAGGACTCTGACAGAGGCTAAACTTCATCTTCCCTCAGGGAAGGTGGTGTCTCACATGGTGATGAGCCTCTAAATGTAAGAGACTAATTCATGTGGGTGATTTGCTCTCAGGACCTTTTTCCACACATCAAAATGTCTTGATCCTGCTTTTCAGGATTCACTGAGTTATACAGCACACTGTACAGGGATTACTGTAGAGGGGACCAGGATGTGTCTGAACTCATGCAGGATTAGCACAGTGAATATACCCTACACTTGTGTCAAGGCTGCCCTAGGGTGACTTTATGATGCTGTATTGTATCTCCCACTGTCTGCTTATGCCAAATACCGAGTTATGTGCCCTTAAGACTGGATCTGAGAGTGAAGGGGACGGGGAAGTGGTGGAAATTCCTTTCACTGCTTCTTTATTTAAAAAAAGAGATGAGGCTCTCTCGGTGCTCTCCGAATTCTTGGCTCTGCAGAGAGAGAGAGACAGGGAGTTTTCCTTTGCTTTTTCCTCATTAGCTAAGGCAAGAAAACTTTCCCAGGACTGTGCCTTCTTCTTTTGGAACAGTTCAGCTTTTCTCCAGTCCAGAACACCAGGACAATTGCCAGACACCCACTCCTACCCAAGCTGAGCGCCAGGCTTGAGCCACACCCACAGAAAGACTTTCTGAACCACAGAAGGACACTCTGAATTTGCCATCTCTTTAGAACAGCAAGAGGTTTTATTCTTTAACATTGGGGTTTTTTTTGTTGTTTCTTTTTCTCTTGTTAAATAAACAGATTTTTTCCAGTTTCTCCAAGGAAATCTTTCTTGAACCAGTTGGGGAAGGAGCTGGCTGGAATCTGCCTTTTCAGAGGAGATACCTTTTGGATGCTTCCTCCCAAAATTGTCTCAAACCAGGACAAGGCCACAGCCAAAGTGGTCCCAAGCGTGAGGATGCTCAAGGAGCAGATCTCAGCTGCTTGGTGGAGAGGAGCGGTTGGAGGGAGGCAATGCTACCGAGGTGTGTCCCACCCACAGGCAGGGCACACAGGTCACCTGGCCATGCAGGTTGGCATAACTCCCATGGGAGCTCATTTCTAGGGAGGCTGTTCTTGCCAAGAAGTCTGAAACTGGGGAAGGTGGGCAGAAGTGGTGTAATCATCTGAACTCCTTGGGGTTTTCAAGGACCATTATTTTTCTGTTTCTCTGCAGCCAGATTAGGCTCAAAGAGGTGAGAGGCCAGCTTGCAGGCTTCTCTTGAACAGTACATTCCTTCTTGGCAGGTTTTTTCAGGTTCTCCTAGCTTTTGGTGAAAGGCCATCTTTTCTTCTCCTTCCTACTGAGATTTTCAGAAGAATCTCCAATAAAACTGTACAAACAGAACTGCAATAATTATATCTGGCTTGGTAAAAATAAAGGGTTGTTTTCTGCCTTCCCCAGAAAAAGTGATAAAGTTGATGCCTTCCTGGAAGTTTGTGATCATTATGCATCCATGTGTCCTTGACCTCCCATCTGCCTTAAACTGAAGATTGCTGAGACTGGAATAAATAATAAATAAACAAAAGATTTTTTTAAAGTGTGCAAGTACCTGAAATGCTCCTGCCACAAGCAGCCCCCAGATAAAAGACTGTGACAGGAAAATTCTGCCTTACAGTGTATTCTATTTAAATGGCATAATTCTTCATACAGTTTAAGCAGGGAGTGAATAATTGCAGAAGCTTAATTCTAAGTAAAACATGGCTTATATTTGCATAAATCTTTTTTTTTCTGGGATTCCACAAGTTTGTGGAATTCCTGCTAGTTTTATCTGTTGTCTTCAAAAGAAGATTAAATGTCCTTCCTCATCATTGACCTGCACAGCTCAGCTGATGTCCCCACAGCTAAATCCCTTCCCTCTGCAGGTCTGCCCCATCCTTTCCATGTCAAAAGCTATCTTCCCCAAAAAACTAGGAAAGAAGCCAACTTCTTCCTCCTCTTTTAGATCCTCATTAACCTGAACATCACTTAATGGTTTAGTTGTATGTTTATGCTGCATGAAGTTTAAACTTCTAAAAACTCAGCTGAATGGGGCATTGCCTGCACTGAATCTGTGTTTGCAACTTTTTAATGACTACAGTTTCATGTTTTGGCAACATTAATTAATACCAGTGCTACCAATGGAAGTGGTATAGTTAACAATGTTCCTCTTGTTTTGTTGGGGTTTTTTGTTTGTTTTTCTTTTTCCTATGATTATCAGTCCTGAAAGCCTTTTCGTTTTCTTTACATTAAAGAAATTTCATGTCTGGACTCTTTGAAATTTCTTCAAGGTGAACCTTCCACTATAATTTGTCAGTGCTTTTGTGAAGAGAAGATTGCTTTCTTGGGGACACAGGGACAGCCAGGCTCTTGACCTCCCTATGGAAAGGCAGGCAAACAACAAGATCCTGGTTTACACTAAACCGGGTCTAAAAGCCAGGTCTCAGATTTATCTCTGTGAACCCAGAGGACACGGATCTGGTTAGAGCAACTCGGGAACCTTGACTCTGACAGCCTTCAGTCTCTGTACAATGCCTCTGGTAGAGCTGATGTACTGTGTGAAATATGTTCCCATAAACCAGATCTAAACCTGAGCTTCTTAAACTCTTTCACTTGAACTGTCATCTGAAGAAAAAGACCGTGTTTATGTGACTTTGTTTTGTGCCATAAATTAAAACAAGGCAAAACTCAGATTCTCATAGCCAAAATGACACACAGGATTTGTAGTATTCAGTAGTAAAGAGAACTTTATTTCCTCATTTTCTCCTGTCTTCTCTGATTCAGGAAATTCCATTTTGGAAGCTAATTATATTAAGCAGCTTAACTTATTATAGCTCTGATGGTGAACAAGCATATATAAGTCTAATACCCAAATTGTACTCAGAGAGACAATCCATTGTGTCAGCTAGAGATCATATGCTAGTGATCACCATGCTATATTCAAAACTACTTAATTTCAACATCTAACTCTTTTTTCAGCCAGAAATGATTATGTGATAAACAAATTATTTGGAACCTAAAAGAGTAGGATCATAGTAAATATCTCTCCTTGGCTCAACTTACTTAATGAGGAATGTTGAAAATCTGGGAAGCTATGACAAAAAATGGTTCCTTTGGCTGCTCAAGAAAGAGTGATGATATAGGATATCTTTACTAGAGATTTTCTTTATGACATTTTTGAAGAGACATAGAAAGAAGGAACAATAATAGAAGTGATCCTGCTGTTCCCTGTCCTCCCTGAAGTTATTCTCCAAACATTGGTATTTTTGTATTTTTGCTTTATGCTGTAAACCTTGTTTTAAACAAGCAGCTCAAGAGCTCTTTTGGCCAGCGTTTGCTTTGTATGGTCTCTTTAAAATAAAAAACTGGGCCCCTTTTCTGAATAAGCTTTCATATTGATAGCAGAAGAAGGCATCTGTCTTAAACACTGCATTTCTGTGAATTCTTGGATAAAGTATTGTAAAATAACCTGGCTCTTTCTTGGCTGTTTCATGGTCAAATAAAGCATCATATTTCCTAAACACTTAGGGCATTTCTTTAGTCTAATAGTTAGCATTTGCCCTCAAATCCCAATCTCAGTAAGAAAAAATCAGTCAGTACAACTCCCACTCGTGAAAATCTTTCGTTGGCTTGGTTTGTATTCTTGTGCTCACATGTAGCCAGAGTTGGGATTATTAATGTTTAGTAGGAGAAGCTATAGAAAGATTCATGAAGTCTTCGAACAACTCAATGGGCTTTTGAGATAGGAGCACTTCCATAAAATATTGAAGAGAAATGTGAATCTTTCTTCAACACAGCCACAGATTTAATTAAAAATTTAATTTTCTTTATCTTATTTGTCATCTCTGACTATGGACAGCATCTGTGGTGGTTTTTTGCTGGCTTTCCATCAGTTGTGGCCAATGCTGAATGTTGGAATACTGATCAAGATTTTGGGTAGTGCCAGTCTGAGTCTCAGAGTGTGCAGAACCTCCTGTTTCCCCAGCATACAGCTCTCTACCATTTACACAACTGGATCCTCATCTTCCTCAGGAGAAATATCACTGCTGAGTTTCCAGATGCTCCTGCAAGAGCTTCCTTGCTCCTGTTGCAGATGTTGAACTCTCATGAGGCATGGTCCTGCCAGCACCAGTGCTCAATGCTAAGGTTTGGCTCCTCTTCACCTCCTCAGCCTGTCCATCAGTGTGGTGGTATTTCTCTCTCTATATATATTTCTATATCTCTATATCTCTGTATCTCTATGCACTGAGCAAATAAATATTTTTGTTTCACTTCTTTGTTTGAAATTTTCCACAAAATTTGAGGTTAAGGTATGCGGGGATGTATGATACCAAAAATACAATTTGATACTTGCTAGCAGAATAATTGGTTTCTGCCTTCCGTGGGACTTCTTTATTCTGCTTTTTTATTCTAGTTTTTTTAGTATTTTTGTTGTTGTTGTATCTTTAAGGTAGATAAATATGATATTTATTGACCATCATAGCAATAGAAGGTATTGGCACATCTCTTTTAAAATATGCTTTGTTTAGGCTATCTGAAACAGCTCCTAAAGAAAAAAATGCTCATTACAACCTAGCTGTTAGAAAGCTGATAAGTCAGATGAGTGACCTTCTGAAGACAACTTGTTCTCTTAATTGCCTGCAGGTGGATCCTAGATAAAATTAGTTCTCTAAACATAGGGGGTGTGTTTCACTTGCTTTAGGTATCAGTCCTCATGTTAATTCAGCTCTTGGCTCCTTGGAAGGGCATTTGGGGCTAGAAGATGATGCAGGGCTGGTGGAGCCACACATCTTCTGTAGTTGCAGGTAGGTTACTCTCAAATGATAGTGGATGTTTGTGGTTTTGTTATGGATTTATACCTATAATTCCAGCTAGACCAGGGGATTATTCCTCTCATCTCTCCTGTGTCTTACTGGGGGATGTGCCTTGTTAAGAGATGTGCAGCTCTTGAAATTTGAAGTGAAAGACAAGAAAAGCAAAATCTCTTTTAGCTGTTTCAGTGCAGAGAAAAAGATTTCATCAAGTATGTGATAAAAAATAAGCTTTAAACCACCAGGAGTTATGCCAGCTTCAAGGATCATTCCTAGCATTCCCTGTAACTCTGGTTGACATCCACTGCAATCTGTACAGACACTTCCCAGGCTGCCTCAGAGAGCTGTGCACCTCAGTAGGAAGCAGCCACTGCAGCTTCTGCCTCCTGGGTCTCTGAAATGCTGGGGAGTTAGGCTCCCTGTCTGGTAATCACATTTTGTTTGATATAGCCTCTTAATTATGCCATGAATTTGTGAGGAAACCGCTCATCTCTAGAGTGTGGAGATTAAAATTAAAACCATCCATTTCCTCTGTCCTTGTGTGAGAATCAGCTCACCAAACTAACATGGAGCAGGAGACTATCCACGGAGATGTCACAAAAGCAGTCTTTGCAGCAGCTGGAAAAGCTGCTATTTACTTTATTGCTGAAGGAAATGTTTGCTTAGACTCTGTCTGCAGGTAACAATAAATCTATTAAAATAAACTGCATTCATTTCCTGGCACTTCACTTCGTTTCCGCAATGCCTAATTTCTCCATAGAAAATAGCATTGTTGCTTGGGTTTCAAGGATGAAACATGAACAGGTCTCCAAAGATATATATGTTTAATATTATGTTTATTAACAGTAGCAGGGAAGGAACTCTTGCCTCATCCCTTTATTATTCTTGTGATCAGACAGAAGCTAGCATTAAGATTTTGGGTCTGCAGAGTTTGAGGGAGCCGGTTTTTGTGTGATGGGTGCTATTCTGATGTTTCTAACATGTACTAAATCAAGAGGAACAATCATTTATTTGGTTTAATCTTTCAACCTTATCATTCTGGAGGCAGTAACATATTAATTCAGATAGAAAGGGAGTGAGCAATCATTTTGTTCACTTGTTCTGTAGAGGAAGAACTGCTGTTCCCACAGTGAGGCTTACTCATTAATATGAAAGAAAAGGGCAGTACAAGAACCATCACTGTATTTGGGAGTATTGCCTTGAAGGCAAATAGGACATACTTTTGTGTCAACTAGTATTTAGCAGGATAAATTTAATTTTTGCTTATTGGTTAGTGTCTTGAATTTTGTTTCATATAAGAATGAGATCTAATTAGAAGATCATTTAGAAGAAATACAAATGTTTTATTTCGGATGCCAGATGTTCTCAGTATAAATTATCTTATAACTAGCCAGATCTCTTGCTACTGTAACACCTCAGAAGTACCAGACTTTAAGACTGTATTTCAGAACTGGAATGGGCTGCCTGGGGAGGTGATGGAGTCACCATCCCTGGAGGTGTTTAAAATAAGACTGGATGTGGCATGTAGTGCCACATGGTTTAGTTGATAAAGTGGTTAGGTTGGACTTGATGATCTCAAAGGTCTTTTCCAACCTAGTTAATTCTGTGATTATGTATCTTTCCTCTCATTCCTGGCAAGAAGCTGTTTGTTCAGAGAGGAACTCTGAAATGACTGCTGCAGTACACAAATTTGGGGTGTAAGTCTTAGGATAGCATGAAGAAAATCCAAATCCAGCCAAAATCTCACAGTGTGTAAAGTTAAAATGTGTAAGTACAGGGATTTCACTTCTAACAATTGCATATCAAAATATTTTGTGACTTCATAAAAGACACAAAGAAACTACTCTAATGCAAATAACCACAGAAGTGCTTCAATACATGGGAATAAACTTTTCAAATGGTGTGTGTACATGGTGCTGGTAATCATGGCTCATTTTAAATAGATGAGTATTGTGCGCCTCTGTTAAAGGCTTGTATTGAGTACTGTGAGCTCAGATGAAAACTAAGGGTTCTTCTACATAACTAGAGGAAAAAAATCTGTTCTTCTCTGAAAGAAAAGTTCCAACTCTACTTCTTTGTGTAAGTGCATAGCACCACAAGTCTGCAGTTTGGTTTTTGGAGTGGTTCTTTACCCAAACATTGAGAATTAGAGGATTGTTATGTGGCTTCGGTTCTAATGGTGCATGTGGAGGATGGTTTCAATAAGACTTTCTAAATGCAAAGCTGGTATGATGTGTTAATTAAATGTACTTCCTGGTGTGCTATTTGGAAGTGGAAGAGAAGCAGCCAGTAATGCTGCTGAGGGATTTAAGGACTTGAGTAGGAAATGGTCTGGGCCATTCTCTATGCAGAGAAACAGACCTTCATGAGACTTAAGTTCCTTGAAGTATGTTGACGTGGCACTGTGGAAGGTCTCCCTAATTTTCTTTCTCTCCAACCATCAAGACACTGAATCTGAGCTTCAAGTTCACCTGCCCACTGCAAATGCATCTTTAGAAAAAAATAGGAAATATTGGATTAAGCTGAAAACACCATTAAATGTTGAAGAAAATTTGGGATTGCAAGTGCCTAGAGGAAAGACCAACCCTTTAGCAGGACAGCCGTTAAAGAAAATGACACATTATATCCAAGATAAGAAATTACTCAAAATAATCTTAGAGGCTGGATCTTCTAGAAGCAGATTAAAAGCAGGAGACTAATTTAGATGAAGTCAGTGCATCTTGCAGTACAGATGTATTTCTAAGGATAATAGTTTCCCTTTGAATACTCTTAAGATCAGGCTTTGGCAGCATTGTGATTGTATCCCTTAACCTTGGTATGACTCTTCACTCAGGAATGAATGCTACTGTTTTATTTGCTGCCAAGCTTCTAGTTGATGGAAAGGAAATGGTGAGGTTTGCTATCTGGAATCAGAGAATCAGATGCCTGGAGATCATCCAGTCCAAACCCCCTGCCAAAGCAAGGTCTCCTTGAACAGGTAACACAAGAACTTCTCCAAGTGGGTTTGGAATGTCTCTGGTTATAGAAAGTCCACAACCTCCCTGGGTAGCCTGTTCCAGTGCTCTGCCACCCTCCATGGAAAGTCCTTTTTCATGTTGAGGTAAAACTTCTTGTGTTTCAGTTTATGGCCATTGCTCCTCATCCTGTCACTGGTCACCACTGAAAGGAGTCTGGCACCAACCTCTTGGCACCTGCCTTTGAGATACTTATATGCATTCATGAGATCCCCTCTCAATCTTCTCTTCTCCAGACTAAACAAGCCCAGCTCCTGCAGTCTCTGCTCATAAGAAAGATGCTCCAGACTCCTTACCATCTTCATGGCCTCTGCTGGACTGTCTCCAGTATCTCCTTGTTTTCCTGGTATTGAGAAGCCCAGAACTGGACACAGCTTGCCAGATATGGCCTCACTTGAGCCAAGTAGAGGAGAAGGATCACCTCCATTGACTGCTGACCACACTCTTCTTGATGCACTCCAGGACACCTTTGCCCTCCTGGCCATAAATTGACTTATGGTCAACCTGACACTCACAAATACTCTGAAGTCCTTTTTAGCAGAACTGGTCTCCAGCAGGTCAGCCCCAGCCTGTGCTGGTGGTTATCCCTCCCCAGTGCAGGACCCCATACATGTCCTTGTTGAACCTCATTTGGTTTGTCTCTGCCCAGCTCTCCAGACTGTCAGGGTTCCCCTGAATGACAGCACAGTGTTCAGGTGTATCAGCCACCCAACTCAGTTTTGTATCATCAGCAAACTTGCTGAGGGAGTATTCTATCCCTTCCCCCAGGATGTTGATGAACAAGCTGGCTAAGACTGGACTCAGTACTGATCCCTGTGGAACATCACTAACTACCAGCCTGCAACTGGATTCTGCTGATCACAACCCTCTGAGCTCTGCCATTCAGCCAGTTCTTGATCCACCTCACTGTCCATTCATGCAACCCACATTTCCTGAGCTTACCTATGAGGATGTTATGGGAGAAAATGTCAAAAACCTTGCTGAAGTCAAGGTAGACAACATCCACTGCTCTCTGCTTGGTGACTATCCTGCTGTGGCATCATAGAAGGCTGTTAGATTGGTCAGACATGATTTCCCCTTGGTGAATCCATGCTGACTACTCCTGATGACCTTTTTGTCTACATGCTTATTGGTGACCTCTGGGATGATCCTTCATCCCTTGCTTTTCCAGGGATGGAGGCAAGGCTGACTGGATGGTAGTTTCCTGGGTCTTCTTGCCCTTTTTTGAAGATGGGAGTGATATTTGCCTTTCTCTGATCATCAGGTACCTCTCCTCTTCTGTATGATTTTTCAAAGATGATGGAGAGCAGCAGAGCAACAACATCTGCCAGCTCCCTCAGGACCCATGGGTGCATCCCATCAGGGTCCATGGTGTTTAGTCTACCCAGGAAATCTCTAAACCCTCTACAGCCAGAGGGGAGTCTTTCTTTCTCTGGCCTGCTCTTACCTCTAAGGTCTGTGGCTCCCAAGAGCCATCCTCAGCAGTGAAGACTGAGGCACAGAAGGCATGCAGTAACTCCACCTTCTCTGTGTCTTCCATTTCCAGGACACCCATCTAATTTAGCAGTGGTCCCACATTTTCCCTAATCTTCCTTTTGCTGCTGATATACTTGTGGAAGCCCTTCTTGTCCTTGATGTGCTGTGCCAGATTTGATTCCAAGTGGGCCTTAGCCTTCCTTGTCACATCCCTGCATACTCTGATAATGTTCTTATAGTCCCCCCGTGGCCTGTCTCTTTTTCCACAGCCCATAAATTTCTTTCTTACATTTGAGATTTACTAGCAGCTTCCTGCTCATCCACACAGGTGTCTTGTGCTTTGCCTGATTTCTTCATCATAGGGATACACTGGTTTTGAACTTGAAGGAAGTGGTGCTTAAATAATGACCAATTCTTGGACTCCCTTCTCTTCTGTCGCATGGGATTCCTCTAAGGAAGTCCCTGGAGAGGCTGAAGTTGGCTCTCCAGAGGTTTAGGGTTCTTGTCCTGCTTACAGCTTTGCTTCCTCCCTGCAGGGTCCTGAGCTCCACCATCTCTTGGCTGCCCCCAACCTTCATGTCTTCAACCAGTCCCTCCTACTGTGTTAGTACAAGGTCCAGCAAAATACCTTTCCTTGTTAGCTCCTCCACCATTTCCATCAAAAAGTTATCTTCAGTAGTCTGCAGTAGCTCTGTGTGTGTGTGTGCCAGGACATGCTGTCCCTCCAACATATAACAGGGTGGTTGAAGTCCCCCAAGAGAATTTTGAGTTCATGTTTTCAATGAACAGGACAGAAACTGAGCATGGCATATGTAATGCTTATTTTGATAAACTGTTGAGTCATTAACCCAGACTTTGTCTGATTTTAGATGCTATCTTCAATAATGATGGAATATGGCTGATTTTCCTTTTATTATATGCAGCACAGTGCTACATTAAATGTACTTATATTTAGTATTAATCCACTTGACATATTCTTATTGTCTGCAAAAGTCTGCTTCTGCCACTCCAGCACTATGAGCTTTTCTTATTGTATTTTGATCAACCTTTTTTGTGGGAGGTGACAATAGGAGGACATTCTCTGACTTTCACATGTTAATATATTTTTAACTAGAGACAATTTAGAACTATGTCAGTACAGCTGTACTCTGCAGCTTTGCTTCAGGAAAAGGAGGGGTTGTGGGGACCAGTCACTGTCTCACCCACGAGAGCCATACAACCTGTTCTCTGGTTACATGATCTCTCTGCTAGCTGAACCTTTCCCAGAGTGCTTTCTGGTGAGCAAGAGTGAACAGAATTTTTTGTCTCCCACAATTCTTCTCTTGAGATGCAGAATTCTCTTTTGTGTTGGTGTTACATGGTTAACATCCCTACATGGGATATTATAAAAGACACAAAATATAGATAATGCACTTGGTGGTGTCTGAAAATCAAACACCAAATAGCCAAACATGGCCTGGAAAGAGACTGAAGGATAATTTCAAACTAAAATAACTTGTTCATAATCATCTGTTTGACTTTTTAAAGTGACTTGGTCAATCCTTGCTCCTCACCGTAGGCCTTTTATGGCCTCTCTACCAAGCTCAGCAGAATCATTACATCCAGTTATACTCTTCCATTTTAAGTTTACTTCACACTGTGTAAACAAGAAATACAGCTTAAAATAAAAGCCAGCTTGTATCATAGAGTGTATTCCTTTGGCAAGAAGCAAAATGGATCTTGTGGTAAATTTTACAAACATGAATTCTTATCATAAAAAAACAGAATACAGGGTTACCCCAGCCTTGGCAATGACAGTGTCTTTTTGCAGAATAGAAAGGATGTGGTAGGTAAAACACAGTTATAACTGCTTATATTTTTTTTTATTTGTGGTTTTATTTTATAGGCAGAGGAAGAGGCAGAGATATTGGTTTCAGTTCATCCCTAAAAGATAAAGTGTAGTAGGTGGGAGTGGCTAAACAACAGTATGGAGAATAATGTGGAAGTGTTGAAATACAGTAAGTAAAACAACTGAATAAGTCTTAGGGATGAATCAAGGGCACCAATTTATTTTTTTATGTTCTTCCAGCAAATCTTAAGCCAGTCCAGCTCTCAGTGATTTTTGCCCCACATACAAACGAATTCATCTGTGTGTCTCCATGTCCTGCCAAGTGGAAATGCAGGATGGCTGGGAACAGCCTGTAAAGCTCCCCATTGCTTCCCTTTCACGGGCCACTGGCAATGCTGTACCTCTCATTTGTTGCTGTCCCTTTTGCTAATATTGTGAGGAGCAGCTCTAGTGAAGTAGACATTATCAGCCACAAATTGACTTTCAAGTGGCTGTCAGACACCTAGAAACCCACAGGTTTTCTTTAATGGCAGAACAAAGCCAATGCTGTGAAATCCTAAAGCCAGAGTTACAAATATGGCTGTATCATGTTGAGATACAAAACCAACTCATTTTGAGCCACGCTTGCCATCAAACTCACAGCATAGAGGATTTAATCCTTCTGAAGTATTATTAGTAGGAGAACAGAAAAGGGACCTCTTACCTTCATTATAAGATATTCTAAAATAACTTCCCAGAAAAACTTGCCTTCACTACATCCCTGAAATCTAACAAAAGTCATATTTTAGTCTTTGACACAGCATGGCTTCAGTCACTGATGAGATCTGTCTGTATCTGCATGCATAAAATGCAGTGATAGCAGTGGATATGCTTTCCCAGTTGAAATTGTGTCATGTTTTTTTAATGCTAATTTCTTTATTTTAAGCATATGGTGCCATAAGCCTTTATTTGTTTTCTCTTAATTGTTAAACCAAAACAGATACAAAATGTGTGCCAATACCTTACCTTATTCCTTTTTTCAAAAAAGATCTCTTGGAACATTAATCTTTCCACTGACTATGTCTCCCTCCTGAGATCAGCAGGAGGGAGTGATGCCTGTGGAAAGCCTTGCAGGAGTCAAAGCCGCAAGTTCTCAGCGTTAGCTTTACTGAGGGGTTTCTCTCATGGATACTGATTGCAAATAATATGGCTCTGGGGAAAAGGGAAAACACTGAGGGACTGGGAAATAAAAAAATCATAATCCAGCTTTTCAAACTCAAAATCCCAAACAGCCTTGCACGAGTTCATATGTAGATTTTACAACTAATGTGTTGAACAGGAAACCTACTTTATGAATTCAAGGAAATCTTCTGCATTTAGCATTTCTGATTTGTTAGTACTTCCTTGCTATAGAGCAAGGACTTTTCAACCTATTATGTTGTTTTAAAAAATCCACTTCAACTCAGAATGGGGATGAATATATAGCCCTTTCACTAGTCTAGTTGGACTGGTTTCAACTTTAACTTGATCCAAGGCAACTTGCTCTTATTGCCTCAGATACCAGCTATCTCTACAGGGGAGCAGCCAAGAATTGTTTTCTTTGGGAAGGCATTGTACTTAATGGTCTGAAAAAAATTCCTTCAAATATTTATACTCAGCCTCCTAAAAGAGTATGTTAAAGAATGTAACATTATCATAAAAATGTAACTCTTTCTTGGCTTAACCATTAACTCTCTACAAGCTGCAACAAAGGAAATCCCAACCTCTGTGGAATTTGTGCTGACACACGCTGGATGCAGCTGCTGGGCACCTTTCATGGAGGAAAAAGTCATGTTGCTCATCTTCAGCTCATGTGAACTAACCTGCCATGGACACATACCGTCAGTTCTGTGACCAGCACGTACTTGAAAAATCGGTTCAGTTTCTCAGTGTGCTTGTGAGGTGGGAGTTCTAGACAGCTGGTTGTGAGGAAAGCCGAGAAACCAAGAGGATACATGACTTCACATTTCTGGAAATCTGTACTAGTCAGCCATCAAAAGAGGCTCTTAACCCCTAAAAGAAACCAAACTGAACTTTTTTGAGTGCTACTTCAAGGACTTTGTGGCACTTCAGTGCAACATTTTTTCTTTCTGACTAATTCTGCAGGATGTTCCTATTTGTGTGATGCTTTCATGGGACAGCCCTGTATTAATATGCATATGGAGTTAGCCTGGCTCCGTCACTGTCCTAGTCTATAATAATAGGAATAGGAAAGTGGGATGAGACCTTGGCTATGCAAAAAAATGCTCAAAATTTTCACTGATTTCCCTGGAGTCAGATGTTTCACGCAAAATCTCCAGCTCCTTGCACAATGTACAGATAGTCTATCTGTATGGGGGCATAGCACCTCCAAAATCCATAGGTCTTCTAAGTAGCAATAATAATAATGATTTACTCTATTGTAAATCAGTATGGAATTTACCATATTCTGATATACAAATGCTCAGCCTATGCAGCTTCTGTCACCATAACAGACAAGAAAACATTCCTCATCTCTCTAATTCTGTAATTTCTCCCATGCCAAAGAAACAGTTGTCACTAAACATTTTTACTACAAATCATGCTGTAATTTTGCAAGAAAGCTTGATGGCATAGCAGACCTCACTAAAATTTTGAGAGACAGAGAAGCCTCTTGTAAGATTGAGCTCTTTGGAGATGTTGGAAGATCAACCTAAATTAAATACAAAGCAAAATGGATTATTGAGGAATGTTACTCTCTGTTGATAAGCAAAGCGGCTTCAACTTGTGGCCTGATAGAAGAACAAAATGAGGAGAGATTCAAGAAAGCTTTAGAGAAGAAATTGCAGTTTGGGCTTTGGGGTGGGGGCTGTGGAGGACAGCTCAAAGCACATCATAGAACTGACCTGAAACAGAAGCGTATTACTTCTGAAGAAGGGGTATGTAATCTCTACTCTGTTCCTACACTGTATTGTTTTACCTATCATTTATATCACTTGTCCTGAAAGACAAAGATATTAAGAAGTCCCTGAAGTGCAGTCAGGGACAGCTACAAGAAGCCAAGACTTCTTCCTTGTCCCTGCAGAGCCTGGACTTCCCCTGGCACCCAGAGGTTAGCAGATTGAATGGATTAAATTTGTTGGTCAGTTTAGAGCACCAAGATCCTTCAAAGCTCTCACCTGCTTCATAGGTGGACCTTCTGCATGGTAGCAGTAGTGTGTTCATAGGAGATTTTATGGCATTTTAGGTACTGTTTATCTCCTGACTAGATGTGCTCAGAGCTTTACTGTAAGTCCAGAGATGCTGTCACATAGCCAAATATAATACAATGTTGAGAGCTTGTCAAAAAACAAGGAAAGATGGACTCTGTGAATTGTTAGAGGGAGAGCTGCTGGTTGCTATGGGGAACTTTGTCACAAACTTTATCCATTCTTCCTGAGAAATGCTCAGGCTGCACTTGCCCTGGGATATCACTCTGGGATGTTGCTGGCTGTTGATACCTGGCCCGCCCCTTATCCTGCAGCAACTAGGGTTAATCAACCTCTTGAAGCTGAAAGATGAAAAGTCACTGGAGACCACAAATTCAGACAACCTGGATGATCAGCCTGTCTGTGTTGGCTTTGGAGTCTGCTTTTAATCTGCTAACATAGGACTTGATCTTTGACAGATGTGTACTGGAAATAGAAGTATGATTAAGGAGACAGAATGTATCCAGTGCTGATAAAGGGCTTTATTTACTTTTCATCACGTCTTATTTCGTGAAGTATTGGCAATGGAGAGACAGAGACATCCGAGTTTGGATCAGAAGCCAATTTTATTGAGTAAACAAGGCATTTATATAGGGTTTTACTTGTATGGCACTTATACAGGGTTCTATTTTTGGTAACAATTTCCCATTGGTTACATATTCTTCATTACATAATTCTGTAATTATGTAACTATTTTCATTCCAGCACTGATTCAGCAATGTATATAAGCATATGAATAATCTCTTTGAACCAAACAGGACTCCTCACAGGCTTAAAACTAGGCATGGTTTAATTACTTCACTAAATCAGCAGCTATACTGTTGTGCAGAAACAGGGGTAAAAGAGGTAGCTTGCATCTACTGCCAACACTGTTATACTGAACATTTCTAAACTCCAATTTTATCTTCCTAATTTTAATGTTTTCAGCTGAATCATATTGTTGGAGACACCATATGTGAAGTATTAAGATTTAATAACATCTCTTAAAACTCTTTTCTCTAGAGGCAAAGCAGTTTAAGGAGGTTTGAGTCCTCCCTTGTTCTATGTTCTCTGGAAGTTGGCTGCCCTTTCAGGCATGCTATAGCAAGAGAGGTCAGCACCAGAAGGGGCCCTTTTTTTCCATTAAGAGAGGAATGCTGTGCTTACAGGGATTCCAACACGATCTTATATTTCATAGTTATATTTGAGATGGTGATAAATTCATGATACATGATCAGGAACTGATAGTGCAGGTGGGAAGGTCTGGGGCCACCTCAGACCACAATGCTACTGAAGAAAATTTGTATGTATCTATACTCTGAGAAGTCTCTACTTTGCTCTTTAATCTTAAAATTGCATATTATCTAGGATCTATAACGTTAACATTTTTAACCAAAGCATATCCATGTGTACTGGTTTGAAAGCGAAACCAGTGAGAGACTCCAAGTCAGAAATACAATTTAATAGGAAAAAAAAAAAAGAAAAAATAAAATACATGCAATAGTACAAAAGAAAACCACTGACAGAGTCAGAATACAACCTGTCACCCCATCAGTCAGTGTGTTGGTAGCCGTCCCATTAAATGGTGGCTCCAGTCCTCCTGGATGGCAGATGTGGTTCAGTTGAAGCAGTGATCCTGTAGAGGGGTGCAGTTTTCCTCCGAAGGTCCAGTGATGATGTGGAAATGTCCGGTTTTTCCTCTGGAATCCAGCGGAAAAAGGCTGCCTTGGTGTTCCAAATGTCAGTTTTTATCTAGGCAGGAAATGTTTGGCTCCTCCCCTTGGGTGGAGCATCTCCCAACGGGATGATGTAATTTTATCAGTCATGCAGTGGGACTCAATGGCCCATTAACAGAAGATATCCTCCCTGGAGGAAGGATGGGTTGTGGAAAAGATAAAGAACACTGCCCCACCTGGTTTTTAACAGATGACCCATTAGCAGAGGATATCTCCCGCAAAGATAAAGATCACTGCACCGCCTCCTTTCAAGAGATGGTGATAGATTACATACCTTTGGTCACATCTTTACATTGTAACCCAGGACACCATCACAACTCTTTTACTTTATGCGATATGAAATAGGAAATTTGAAACATAGTCACTGATTTGGAGTTACAGCTCTTCTGTGTTCAGACGAAATGGAACATCAAGAAGTACCCTTGAAGAAAGTGGGAACATTAAAGAACAAAATTAAACTTTGCAAACCGCCTTTTGTAACAGAATATTAAAGTCTGTACCAAGCATCTCCAACATTTACTTTAGGAAACGCACAGGTAAAGTTCTCTGAAATTAAGCATAAATAAATGATTTCTATGATGCACAATGTTGTGATAATTTTAAAGAACTTTTCTTACTGTCATAATGCCTGATCCAAGCATAGAAGAGCTTTTAGAGCAATGGTCTTGCCCTGAGTCAAAACAGGACTGATAGGTTTGGTATCTTTGGTACTTATACAGTGATTATTTTTCAAAAATATCAAGACAGTCAAAATTCTCTACAATAGAACAGGCAAGGACAGAATTCTGTCCCTCAGTCAGCACACACAGCAAAAAAAATATTTAAAATACGGTTAAGGACTATTTTAGAGACAGAATCCATACAACCGTGTTAAAAGTTCTTGTTTGTGGCTTAATAAGCACTGAGATGGACTTTTACCTGAAGCTGTGAGTAATGAGAGGCTGCTCAGATAAATGCTTACTGAATAAGGTGGCACCCTGCAGGGAGCCTGAATCTCAATTAAGAAGCCAGTGCCCAACCCCAAGAAAAAGAAGGCAAAAGAAGTAGAGGAGGGATGTTTGTACTCTTTGGAGTTGTTTGGGTATATTCACAGAATAAATTGGAATGTACCTCTTTTGGGGTCCAAATGGATCCAAAATAGGATTCAGAAAGAATCAAACAAGAGGGCATTTGATCTATTTGTTTCACAGATTAGGATCTGAAAACAGATCAGTCTGTGAAGTAAAGGCCTGTTTATTGTTTTCTAGTTGAAATTCTGTTTCATACAGATTTTAATGGTAGTGGGCTAGTGGTGGTGACACTGGTGCTAGCAAATGACTAATGTCCTGGAAGACATTACTGGAAAAATTTACCATCTAGTTCAATCCATAACTTTACCCAATTTTTTTTTGCATCAAACTTTCACCTTTTCCGTGAACATACCTTCTAAGAATTTAATGTTGATTTTCAGATTTATTTTGATGGAGAATAGATACCTTTCATCTACTGAGATGTGCTTTTTTGCCTGAATTTCTCTAGCTCCAGCTATCATGTGAGTCAGTTTAATAGGTCTTTTATGTCTCATTCCACCAAAAAGGTCACTGAGTTACTATACATGAAAAACTATAAAAAACTTGCTTTGTCTTCTGATGTTCTAAAAACAGTCACCTCTGACTCCAGAGCTGGGCTACAATGGTCCAGGGAATGCAATTAAACAGCCTCTGTATAAGAAAAACATAGCAATTAGCACTCCAGAATGTAATTTAGTTACCTAAAACCTATTTTATGCAACCTAAATTTTTTTAAGCTTCCTGTTCCTATTTACTTACTCAGACTAGACATAAATGGTGTTTTAAAATAACATTAAAAAATGAGGTCTTTGAGTGAGTAGAAAGACCACAGCTTTTTACTTTATTTATTTATTTATTTGGTATTTGTTTTGATGTCAAGCACTGGGACAAAGTGTTCTCACAAGTGGGATGATGCCCCAGTGCATATCCAGGCTCTTGGCCTCAGTGGAGCAGTGGTGTGTGCTGGCTTCTCATGTGCTGGAATTGAAAGAGCCAGGTACTATGAAAAGGATCCAAAAATGATACAGCTCCTCAAACTGTATTCTGCCTGAATGAAATTTTAAATAAAATGAAGATAAAGGCATGACAAAAATTCTGCCTCTTTAGAGCTCAGGAGTTTACTTGTGGCTCCATGCCTTCCTCCAGTTAGGATTCCTAGTCCCATACCTATGTTTAATAGTTATTTTCTTTATTTCCTTGCAAGAAAGGATTCTCTTTCTTTTAAAAATCACTCAAACAAATTTTATATATTCTGTTGCTATTTTTGCCTGCCAAGTATGAGAAGTCCTTGGTAAGTTACTCTGGAACGTGAGTCTTCCTCATTTTCTGTGAGATTACTATACTGGACATATAGGTACTCATATTATGTGCTTTCTCATCTTTTTCACAGTTATAAGACAAGGGTTTATGGCTCCTTGTTCCTGTTCTTCCTTTTTAATGAAATCCTTTGGGTGGGAAGGGTGTCTGGTCCAACCCTGTGCCCAAAGCAGGATCAGCTCTGGGATCAGGCCAGGCTGGCTCAGGGCTTTCTGCAGGCAGGTCTTGAAAAATCCCTATAGGTGGAAGTTTCTTTTTTCTTTCTTCTCCCATGGATGACAGCCATTACCCTGGTTATCAGGCCCTTCTCTTGAAGTAAAGAGGCTGGATGGGAACTTCGATATTTCACATATAACAAAGGGTAATAGCAGCATCCACCCACCAATCCTGCAACCACCACTACAGTCTCTTAACACAAGCAGATGTGCCAGCGGTTGTCCTGTGCCTTCTGTGAGTGTCTGCCTGGAGTATGGGTTTCAAAAGTGCACAGAAGGATTTACTTTATGGTTGTGTTAATGGCAGTAGGTAAAATAACTTCTATTTGTATTTAACTATGTGTTTTTATTTACAAACACAGGCCATGATGTCTTCGCTGTAATTTACTCTTCCCTTGTCAATGGCAATCTCCAGTTTTAGTTCCTTGATATTTTTAAAACCTCCTTCAAATACTGTACTCAATTTATGTTGTGGGCAAAAATCTCTCTCAAAATTAAATTACAAAAGGTTCATTAACATGGATGAATAATAAATCATAGAATGTTTCCCTTAGATAAACCAGCTATAAACACTCAGAGAAGCGAATATTCAATGTAAACACAAGTATGATGTTCTAATTTATTTTCTGCTTCCTTCTGTTTGCTAATTCATTGATGTATTAAACTGCTTAGCTGGAAAAAATACTTTGCAAATAACAATTTCATTTGTAACATACTTATAAATGCTTAATATTAATAGTTTAGAAGTTGAAGAGGGGAGGTCTGGAATGATGCTATCACCTGTGCAACATGATTTTCCCAGCTTGTCCACTGCTCAAGAATTAGATCACAGGGCTCATAATAATCTGATTTCTGTGTGCCCCCCCTGTGCAGGACAGGGATCAAAGAGTTGAGAACAGTCTCCTACCTGCCCTGTGTCTTACCATGTAAGTAGGTAGTACTTGGAACTAGGTGATCTTTAAGGTCTCTTCCAACCAAAAACATTTCGTGATTCTATGAAGAGCGTAAAATAATGAATTCCACACTGCCTAGAAAAGAAAGGAATCACTCAGTCATTTATATAATGCACTGGTATATGAAATTGAGAAAAATGTGGCTGTGACTTTTGTTCTTATGTACTTTTCAATTCTCAGCTAAGAAAAACCTTTGAAAAACCAAGCTGGTTAGCTGCAAAACTGACTTTTCTGCTTAAAATTTTTAAGTGAATTGAAGCCTGCCTTCGCAATTTTGTAGCAGCTGTTTGGGCCTTGTGTGTAACTTTTTATTTACTGTAGGCTCCCTGGAAGTTCAAAGCTGCTACCTTGTAGCATAGGCACCTCGGGTTGGGTTTTCAGACTCTGTATCCTGTACGATTTCTGTGAAAAATAATGGAAGATTATCTTGTCTGGAAACCTTAGGATTATTATTTCACAGACTTACTTGATAAAGCATTCTAGGCATGTAATCATTTGAGATGTCTCATAGACAAGAGATAAGTGCTGTTACACAGAATTGTTGCTAATATTGATGGGCAGATACTGATCGCTGTGGGATTCCTCCTAGAGTGATGTATCCTTAGAGATGCACCAGAATGCAGGAAGCAGGGAATGATGGATTTGGAGAGATATTTTTGATAATGTCTTCGCTGTTTTACTGAATTGTTAAGGGCTATCTTGCCTTGAGTGCTCTGGGTGTTTATCACACAGCTGCCAGCAAACACCAGGTGCACCCCAGTAAAACAACCCCAGGTCCCAACCCCTGTCCCAAAGCCCCCTCCAGCAGGACACACAGCCAGGGAAGGAGCGGGACCACAGGGAGGAAAAGGAAGGAGCGGGGAGAGGGGCCAAGCTGAGCCTCCGGGCGAGCCCCTGATGTCTCCAAGAAAGCCAAAGGAAAAAAGGTTGGGGGTTGTGGCGCTGTTAATTGCTTTTATCTGCTAAGGCTCCTCCCATAGCCCAATTTCTGGGGCGTTTTTTCCTGGGCATCCGGGGATATGTGGCACTGGTAAAGAGGTGTGGGTTGGGAGAAGGGGTCTCTTGCAGCCCGATCGTGGAAGCTTTCTCTGCCCTGATCGGCTGCCAGGCAAAGTGTCCCCAGGGACAGGGCTCCCAGCACGTGTACTGCCCCTAGAGCAATTTCCCACCTCATATATGACATATGTCGAGGCACAAATAAAAATCAGATTGGTCCCTCTCAAAGTCCCATATCCCACCCAAGCAGGATGGCCACCTCTGCCAGTGCCACAAAGTAGGGTGGGAGTGGAGAGCCAGGAAGAAGCCTGGAGCTGCTATCTCTGTTCTCTGCTGGGACTCCAAGCGGGAGTAATGTGGGACAGGTGGGAGTGCCCTGGGAAGGGATGTTCGTAAATAGTGACAGTGGAGCTGCCCAGCAGCCCAAAATCTTGTCTGAATCAGAGTCCCACTGTGAAAATGTTGAGGGCATCCTTAAAAATGTGTAGTTCATGGAAAAGAGGATGGCTTGTTCTATACAAGTCCTTATACCCACTTGGACAGGAGATCACTATTTCCCCCAGCAAGTCTCAGCCTGGATAAATCAGCCCATTTACACTGGCTGCCACACAGCCACCATACCTGTTTTTTGGGTTTTTGTTTTTTATTTCAGCCAATACTGGGAATACAAACCAAGGCACATGCTGGATTTGTTATCTCCTGATCCTTGAGTTGATCTGTAGCCACAAAACCAGGGCATTTAGTATTTTTGGAGGCAGTCTCTTCAGGAGATGCTGAATATTTTCCAGAGAAGAATGTATTTGGTGAAATTCTGGTCTTTTGTTACCCTAAACCAGCTGTGAATCATGGTCAAATCAAGATAGTTTGCTCAGGATGGGTAGGAGGAGAGAAAGGTAGAATGGAAAAAGTATCTAAATCCACAGACCTAAGGGGAATAGTAGTGTTGCCTTTCCCTCTAGTGCCACAAATCTCCCTCTGAATGATCTAACCCTGTGCTTCTGGGTAATACAGAGTGTTTTGGTTTGAAAGAGAGGTGTTTGTCAAGGAAGGCAGGAGGTTTTTTTTGCAATGGTAAGCATGAACTTCTCTCTAAATTATTATAATTTTGAAAATAAGGAGCTTTTGGGGAAAGATATGGGAATAGGAATAACAGTTCTTTTTCAGGAAAATTAAAATAAGAATATAGTAATACAAAAAACCAAAACACTGACAGAGTCAGAATACAACCTGACACTGTCAGTCAGGATGTTGGTAGCAGTCCAATTAAATGGTGGCTGCAGTCCTGGAGTAAGAGATGTGGTTCTGTTGGAGCAGTGGTTTTGTAGAAAGGTGTAGTTTTCTTTTGAAGGTTTAGTGATGATGTGGAAGGGTTTGGTTTTCTTCTGGAATTCAGTGGAAGAAGGTTGTTTTGATGTTCTAAATCTTAGATTTTATTTAGGTAGGAAATACTTGGCTCCTCCCCCTGAGTGGAACATCTTAGAATGAGATGATGTAATTTTACCAGTCATCATCATTAGTAGTGGGACTTAATGGCTCATTAACAGAAGATACTTTTCTGGAGGAAGGATGGGTTGTGGAAAAGATAAAGATCACTGCCTTACTTGGTTTCAACAGACAGTGATAGAATACATAATTTTGGTTATATTTTGCATTGTAACTTAAGACACAGAGTCAGAGGTAACAAGCTTGGATGTCTGGGGATTACGACAGTGTCAAGTGGCATATTTTGAGTGAAATTAAATGTACCATGGAAGACTTTTATTTCCATAAAGAAAATATTTATAGTCCTTAAATTTTATCGTCTTTATATATGGATGCAACTTTTTGCTACTCCCACATTCTTGGACATTTTTTAGTATAAGTTTTAAAATACCTTGCTCATGATCTGTCTGTTCATGCTATGAAATGCCTAATGTGTATCTAAAAGGGATAGCAGAGAGAGGTAAGGTTCTTTGAATATGACCTTGTTAGGGCTTCTACAAATGGCAAACTTCTGGGAAATCTTGATGAAAATGGTTGCCTTCAAGCAGCATCCTAGTTGCTCTTCTATATATAAGGGAAAGAGGAAGATGAAAATAGGAAAAAGCAAAAGCAATTCTATGGGAAATACAGAGCTGTTGAAATCAGGATAATTTTTTTAACGCAGTACTTTGTGAATTTTATGCTACAGATTTCAGAAAATACAGTCCCTCTCTTGCTGATTCAGTCCTGTCCAAAAGGAAACAGGATTTAGTCTGTTCTTCGCAAAACAAACTAAAAATGTCAGTCAGGTGTTGCATAAACAAGGATGGACACAGACCATGTACACCAGGCACCCAAGCAAGTTTGGACCTATTCTAGAAGCAAGATTTGGAGGAGACTTCAGTATTAGTCCTTCTCTACACATGTGAAACATAAATGTGTCTTTCATTTTCAGACTGAAGTTGTAAAAACCTAAATTGCTAAATTGTGTTAAAACCAAATAGCTTTAGAATATGACTGATACTTGAACAAAAGTCTAAGCTAAATTTAGGAGTAAAAATTCTTTCAGCCCATTTAAATGCAGTATAAAACATTTCTTTTCATTAAAGTGGTTGTGATCATTGCAGGTTCTACTTGTCCCTAGTTATTGTGTCTTGCTACCTCTTGAACCTAAAACTGAAGCTCTTGAGGGTAGGTGGCCTCTAGGAACTGAGATTATTTCTAAATATACACACACTAGGACTGAACTGGTTGAAAATGTTGTTTCTCCATGTGAAACACAGAGGGAGAAAAAAATGCTTCTCAAATGGATTTATTTTCTCCTTTTTGATCATTCTAGTAATTCATTTTCTGTTTGAGTGGAAAAAATCTTTATCTACCCTTCATCCCAGCCAGTGTTAATTCCCACATCACCTAGGAAAGTGGTGGATCAGGAAAACCTTGTGGGAAATAGCAGCAGAGGGCAAGAAAAACACTGATTTTACCCAATGCTATCATTGTGTCCCTGTGCATGGATGTGGATGATTGGTTTGTAAGGCACACCAGAGGGAAGGTAAATCAATAAAAGCTGTTTTCACAAGCTTGAAATTAAACACAAATAAAGTCCTGAAAGAAACCAGGTTTTTTCTTAAAATTTTTTCACTAACTGAAATTCAGTGGAAGCATTTTGTTGTGTTTTGGGGTGATTTTTTGGTTTTTTTTTTTGCTTACGACAAAAATTTGGGGGTTAAATTTTTTTTTATTATTTTTCTGGACATGACTTTCAAAATTGGCCATTTATTTTGACTGGGAAAAAAATTTGATGTGCCTGCAAGGTAATGCTTAAGAAATGATGAATTCCTGTGTTGTAAACATATCGATTTTTATTGCTGTCATATCGATGTCAGATAATTTGATGACTGGTCCTTCCACAGGAGAGAAAAACAGCCTTGGAATGAGTTTCCTTTAATATCTGTCAAATGCCAATTAAAATATTTTCCTTAATGCAGTAATCCCTCTGATCATGTAAATGGTATTGTCTGATTCTGATAAACTTAATTAAACATCTTCATCAACTGAAAGTCTAGGGGACTGCTGATGATAAAAATATTTGATGAGCCATCCTTTGAGTCAATCAGCATTATTTCATTGGCAAAAAAGCCATAAGCCAGTAATTTGGGTAATGACACCTCCTCCCCCCAATATTATTTATTGTAGTTTAAATATTGTTTTTTTGAGGAGAAAAAGCTGAAGAATGAGGATCTGGAAAGAGGATAGTCTAAGACTGCTTTATCCAAGGAAAGTAATGTCTTGGAGAAAGGAAGTCTATGTTTCTTGTTTTCCAGAAAAGTACTTTCAATGTATTTTAGATGGGTAATAGCATAGATACTTGGAATAATATCTTGGACAGGTCATTTCATTAATTTAATTCAAAACATCTAGCATTTTCATTTTCTTCCTTTTTATCCCAGGTGAAGATCAAGTCTCTTGACCTTGTTAAATGGGTACAAATATATGTTTGCAAAACAGCAATACTTTAGATTTTGAAAACAGAAGTTATAAGTCATATCAGCATCAGGATGAAAAGCACCTTACTCCAACTTTGTTGATTAAAAAAAAAATCACTGGTTTCCAAGGTAAAAGATGAATCCTTGAGGCATCTAGTTACACAGAGGAAAATAATATCCTGTGGCTCAATTAGTTTTATTTTCAAATATGCACCTATGTAAAAAAACAGACCAAAATTTACATTCACTGGCTTCATTGCTCTTGATGTTCTGACTGCAACAGTTTATGTGCATTCTTTTAGATATTGTATCCCCCCTATCTAAAATCCAGCCTTGGGTTTGAAGGCATACAGGTCGAAATTCACTTCCATTTATTATACAGAACACATCTCTGGTAGTAGATGTATAAGAGTAGAGAGTCTAAACATAAACTGTAAATACAAGTGAGGAAGAGCAAAGAAGATGAAGGGTTAAGTGATGATGTGAGCAGAAACTGAGCTCAAAATTGGAGCTGTTATATATTGAGAAAACTACATAGCTCCAAGGTGTTTCAAGACTTGAAAGCTATTAATTCTTTACACAATGTTACTAACAGTTACCTGGTTAGGTTGTATTGAAATAAAGCTGAGAGTTAACTGAAGCTTACACTTGATAGGTGCATGTTTAATTAAATTGTATGTTTTATCTGTACTAATAAACCATGAGACTTGTCTGAGTTGGCACAGTTTTACAGTTTGAAGGTCTGAACCATCTCCAGCATCTCTGTGCAGGGCTGTTTGGTATATGAGCCATAACAGCCATTCAGGAAAAGTGCCATTCTCTGAACCTTCCCATTGGCAGCTAGAAAGCTGTCCTGCTCATCATGCTGGTGTTGTATTAAACAAGTAAATAGAACAGCTTCCTGTTCTGGAATTAAATGAACCCAAGAACTCAAAAGAAAATTCTCCTGATCATCAGACAGCACTCAGCTTTGCACGTGATTTAAATTTAAAAGCATCAGCACAGGATAGAACTACAAAACTAGTCCTTCAAGTCATGCAGAAGGACATGCCACAGTTTCCTGTTGATGTTGGAGGACAGAGGAGGACACTTTTACATAAGGCAGCATTACTTGATAACCCTTATAATCCACCTGCACTGTTCTCACAGTGCTTGCTTCTATTCTTTGTTGACAGTGAGTAATCTTTTTTATTTCTCCCTACTATGACAGACTAGTAAGTGCTTGATTTCAGGTATAACCCATGAAAAGGCCTGATTCAGTATGTCATGTGTGTTCTACTGCTTCAGTTTTGTCTACAGAGGAACTGAACTTATTTGATGTTACTTTTAGACTATGATTTTACAAACTGAATGTCCAGATCTTTGTAAAGAAAACTGATGAACTGATTGGTCTCTTCTCCCTTATCATATCACAGCACTTGAACCTTACTCTTTTTGAAAACTAAAGGGGCTTCAATCTAGTTCCCACTCAAACCAGCATAGAAACCCCTCCAGCAGATTGACCAATGAGGTTGTCTCCATTTGGCAAGGAGATTTTGCTGAAAGATCTGGATTCAGCTCTGCAAGCATTCCAGTGGCATTGCTGTATTTAAGAGGAGACTGGGAAGTTGTGTGCAGTATCACTGTTGTGCTTGTCCTGTACGCTGGAGGAGCCTGAGCTGGCAGACACCTGCCAGACCATGTCTGCCAGTCCTTGCTGCAGCTCAGGCAGAGAGAAAGGTTTAAAATCTCCAAGAAAGGTTTAAAACCAAAGCATCCTCTGGCTGCTGGTTATCATGTGGATGTCAGCGCTGTGCCTGTCCAGGCTGCACGGCAGAGAGCTGGGATGCACCAAGACATCTCAGTATTTAGAAGAGGCTGGAGTTTGGTCTTGTTTTGCTTGTGCATAGACAAGTCAGCACTTCTGAGCAGATTCAGCTCACTGTCCATTTATCTTGGCAGATGACTGTGAATCATCTCCCAGGCTCTGGCAACAGGAACTCTATGAAACTTTTAAGGTAGAATCATACATGGTGAGTTAGCCAAACCTGTGTGCATAAGGAATGATCTGGACAAAACTGAAACATATCTGCTGAAATTGGGCACAAAATTTCTTTGCAGTGCTTTATTGTCCATGGAAATTCAGAAAGATTTTCATGTCCACATCTGTTGAGGTCCAAGATGACTTACAGAGAAAAGTGATCTGAAATTATATAATCTAATTTTCTCAAAAGTGTTTGCTGTATTTTGGCTGTTCTTTGATTGAGCTGGGAGAGAAGAAGGAAATAACTTTGTTTATTTTTATTGATACTTTATAATGAGTTTTCCAAATAAATGGATTTGCAGTACTCATGTAGCTGCTCTGTTCCCTAGAAGCCAATGGAGCCAACAAAAACCTCTGCAGAAAGAAATCAGTACCTGTATCCTGGAGATCATCATTGATTAGCAATGGTATTGATTTGTGCTCATCAGAGGACAGAACACATCTATCATACAGATAAACAATCTGTTCTTTAAAATACTGCTTGTAGGTGTGAAAGATTGCTGAGGATTGTTTTGGAAAGCTTGGACAAGCGTCTCTAGCTGAAACATCTGCCTGAAGTCTCTAAATTACAAGTTTCTGCTGCCTAACAATGTTTACTGCATAGGTATGCAAAAACATGTAACGCTTTACCTTTGTAATACTGAGTGGAAATGCAGCTTTTTCTTCTAAGGTTGTCAGCCTCAGCTAAACAAAACCAAAAAGTGGCTTTTAAACAACTACTTTTTATTAGCAAGCAATACCTTGCAAAATCATTCCCAAGAGAAATAGCATTATACTGGTGAAAGGAAGAAATGAGTCATTCAAGGCTTGGTCCTTGACTGGAAATTCTCTTTGAGCAATGATAGTATTCTTTCTTCTCTCTATAATAGCACCCTGGGTTTGAATTTGAGACTGCAATATACCTGTAATAATGCACTGCACGCACATTTATTAGGCAAATTCACATCTGGGATTTATTTTTCTTTGTTTAATTTGCACCCTAGAAAAAGAGAAGAAGCAAAGATTATTTAAAGAAGTATTTTGTTATCATGCCTGACCAGCCTGCGTGTTTTCTTTGGCTGTGTGATGAAAAGGAAAGTGGAGGGTGTTGTACACCTTCACTTTAGCAAGTCCTTTGTTACCATTTCCTGCACTACTCTAGCTGTCAAATTGGTGAGATCTGGATTAAGTGGACAATAGGGTGGGTGGAAATTTGGCTGGACCGCTGGACTCAAAGGGAAACTATCAGCAGTACAAGGTCCAGCTGGCAGTGGATTACTAGTGGCATTCCTCAGGGATGGACACCATGGCCAAGACTGTTAATGGCTTTATTTACAATGTGGACGATTCCACAACTGTGTAGGGTTATTTTCATCTGGGGACTCACAAAATAGGTGTGGCTGAACACAAGCACATGTGTGATGCTGTGAATAAGCTCTCTCTCCTTGCTTGTAAGGAGCACTCACAGTGCTTGACAGACCGTGTGGGTTCAAAATGATGCCAAAATTATTTTTGCTTCTATATATTCTTCATACACATTTGTAGCTCTGTAGACTATTGTTGTATCGTTATATAGTTCCTACATAACTCCAGTTTTTTTCCTATTAGACAAAACATAGTCCTAGGCTCCAATCCTAATCTTGCTTTTTCTGGGAACCAAAGACGAGCCTCTCTTCCCAGACACTTTGTCATAAACAAAGTACAGCTAGTAGCAAGAAAGGGGGGCCCCAGAAGAGGTGGAACCAAGGGGGGAAATTATCTCTTTACCTGTGCTTCTAATTGGGGATTCTTGTCAATTATTCTAACTTGCTAAATTTATGAAAGTGTCAAAGCCCTACATCACTATATCACAGAAGGTGGACATCCTTCCATACTTGCCCTTGGAAGCCCGCAATTAGATATCAACTTTTATATTACTTCCTATATTACCTCAGAAGTGTGTTGTTTTGTTTCTAGGTTTTTAAGGCATCAGAACCACACTGACTTCATCTTCCATAGGAAGAAGGAAGTGGCATTGGACTGGGCTGGAAAATTGTGACCTAAGTTGGTAATATTCCTGTTAGCTGGTTTACTACTCCTGAGACTGTCTCTTGAGTGTAAAATCAATCAGTAAACAAGGGTATTTTCTCTTTATGCTGAACAGGTATGAGCAGAGAGGGTGGATAGCCTTTGTGCCACTAGGATTCTGCCTACTCTTTACTTGTGCAATGCATGTTTCTCTAGGAACTGTCCTAGTTGCAGATCTGCAAATTTTTCTTGGGATAAAAGTAGTATAAATACTGCTGTGGTGGGCACTTATGTGAGGAAACCAAAAAATTGCCCTGTGGTAGACAGTTTAGTATTAGACTGGGGAACAGTTTATGCAGAGCAACACGGAGTCCCCAGGCAGTGCAAAGCAGAGCACTTCATTGCAAAAACCAGACATTTTAAAGCAGTTAGGCCTTTTTCAGTTACATAGTTTCAAAACATAACAAACTTAATCAGAACAGCCACCACACTCCACAACGTGAACATGAAATGGTTATTAACTTGCTTTTCTACCTCTAATTCAGCTGAGTCACTTTTCCACAGTCCTTTTCTGCTTAGCTGAAGTAGCAGGCCTGAGCCATGATTTTACAAAAGTAACAAAGCCCTTATTTTGTAAGGTTTTACCTATATGCAACAGAGAAGAAAAACTTTCAGTGTCCGGGAGAGAGGTGGCAGCCAGCTTGTTTTTAATGGTTTGGAGGTTTGGAACTTTTTCTTGGTAGCTTGTTTTTTGTTGTAGGGTTGTTTGTTTGTCTTTCTATGGACTTTTGTACCAAAACAGCTGTATTCTACCGTTGAAGCAATATATGATTTTGAGAAAATAATATAAAAAATCCTTTGGCATTTTACCCATTGGCTAGTTATTGCTAGTCATTTATTCCCACCTGTTGCTTTGTAAACTACAGATTTAAAGCACTTGAAGTAGCCCACAAGACACTCATCCTTCTATCTTCTGTCTTCAGTGTGCCTGACAAGAGTCATTCTTCTCACTCCTACACTTCCTGACTATGAAGAGTTTGGTTGAGACAAAGTAGGCTTTTTCCTCTTAGCTGGTATTTTGTTTGGGAGGAAAGGGTAGGGAAAACGTTTTGAAGTAAATTTAGTGTTTAAAAAGGTTGCCAGAATAATGTAGGAGCTTCTTTTTTCAATGAAAAGACACAAATTTCATTCATTTCCTGCCAGGATTCTTCTACCATGACCTGAAAGGAAAGCCTTGAGAGGGCATTTCATTTAATAAGCCATCTGGGTTTCTCCACCCCACCTTTTCCTTGTCTTTCCTTCCTGGTTTTTTTCTTTTTTTGTTTGTTTGTTTTTAATTTCTGACTAATTTTTTTCTTCTGCCTCTGTCATGTACCTTTCCTACAGCTGTACTTCAGGCTTCATCTCACCTTCTGATTTCAACTCACTTCACTCTTACGTGTGTACCAAGGATCTAAATTATATGTAAAGAGAAAGTAAACATCTCAGCATATTGCAGAATCACATTGTCCTCAACAGCTACCGCCAAGAAACCACCAACACTTTACATCACAGATCACAGAATCATAGAATGGTTTGGGTTGGAAGGCACCTTAAAGACCATTAAGTTCCAACCTCCCTGCCATGGGCAGGGACACCTTCCACTAGACCAGGTTGCTCCAAGCCCCATCCAACCTGACCTCGAACACTTCCAGGGACAGGACATCCACAACTTAGCATCCATCTAAAGAAAATTATGTATGCCATACCTGATAACATTTAAGTCCTCCACAAGCCAGTTAAATAATGCATAATTCTGTTTCAGAGCAACCATTCTTTCAGTAAACACTACTTTCATGGCTATTTCTTTCTCATTTCCTACTTTAGCATATATACATTTTTTAAAGAAGCACGACTGGGGCATTCTTCTTTTCCTTAAGACATTCTTTATATGCTCAGGTTGGGTTTTTGTTATTTGAGTAATTTCTTGTGGAAGCAGAAAATTAATAATTACCTTCAAAAACAATGCATATCAGAACCTGATGGAGTAAAATGCATCCCTACCATTCATAAGCCTCCAATACATTCCACAACTCTACTGCTGTCCCTTGTAACCTTAAAAAAACCCAAAAAACCAAATAAATAAACAAACAAAAACAACAGAGAGAAAAATAAGAGACTGAAATCCAGAGATTCTCGTTCTGAATACTGGACTTCTGACGTTCTTTGAAGTCAGCAATTCATTAAGTGTGCCATTTTGGTCCTGGAACATAATCAGTATAAAACATCAACATCCTCTAGAAATATTTATCATTCACTGACAGGAACAATGCAATATACCCATTTCTAGAATATCCTAAAAGATCATTTTCCACTTCAACACTCAACCACAGCAGAGTTTATAGTACAGGTGGTGCTGCCTCAAGTAAGTATTTGCCAAATAGACAAAGATCTATGACCAGACTGGATAAAGGAACTTCCACCCACAACATCTATTTTTCAGGACAATAACTTACAAGTTTTCAGCTGGACTTTGAATTGATGCTGAATGCTCTGCAGGATCATTCCACTCACGCTGCTGATCTGAATGCATCCAATAACTCGGTAAGCTATGCAACTTAAAACATTCTAATAAGGAGAGAGTTCCCCCAGGAGCAGGAGCTACCACCCCTCTAAGGGAAGTAGCTTAGGGTCTATAGGTGGAGGAAATCTTCCCCTGAGAGGCTGCCAGTAAAACCACCCCAGAGACAGAACTATTCCCTATTTCCTAAAGGGGGTCGCCTAGCAACAGAGCCTTTCTCTGTGCAGGTGCTGCCATGTGCTGCTCCTGCCAAGGCATGTGCTGCCTGTCTGGTACTTTTCCATTCAAAATCAAATACCAGATTCATAACCAACAGTTCAAGAAATAAAACTAAACAGTGTTGAGCATTATTATTTCAAAATTAAATTGGTTCCTCGCAGATAGTGAGCACATGCTGTTCTTCTCAGGGGGTTTATTCAAGTGAGTGGAGGTGTGCACTTTCTTATATGCTTTCCTGGATCAAAACCCTGAGATGATATTCTTTTGATTGACCTGGTGATCTCCTATTTGTCTTCAGTCTCCCACACCAAAATTATTGGTGATGATTTGCTGTATGGTGTCTCAACAACCAGAAATGTTGCAATGTATCTTTGGATGCTGCTACAAATGCCAAAAGTGGCAAAACAAAGGTACTCCACAGTGCTTTATGTTAGCATTTTCAGTTGTATTAACAAAACCTCATTCTTTTTGAATTGTGTTCATGAACTGTGTTCATTTTGATTTATTTTTAAATGCCCAGCTTTTATAATTTGTTTCCAAATATTGTTTCCAAAGTTAGATCCAACTGACTGAAGGTGGGAAGCTGTTCAAAGCACTGATTTCAAAGGATTCATTAGTTGTGAAATATATTCACACTTCTTGGCTTATTTCTGTTTCTCTGTTCACTTATTTAGCTCAGCACAGCACTTGCTTCCCTGTGAACTCAGTCTGTCCTAAAGAAAAAAATAGAATCATGCTAAGTCATGATACCTCAATAACAGTGAGAGATAATATCTTCAGTTTGTTATGCCTGTGAAAATGTCTGGGTCAACAGGACTGCCAGGGCCAATAAAATTCATGTGCCACTACCAATTTATTGGCATGAATCTATCATATCTTTCTGTGATGTTTACTGGCTCATGCCAACATTAGCTTCCTTTGATTTTAACTCTCTGTATTTCTTTTGGGCAGGGTTTGTTTTGGTTTTTTAGGAAATTTAGGTACAAGATCATCTTCAAATATGGTGTTCTGGAAAAGGAAAGGTCTGATCAGGTTGATAAACTTATTTTCTTTTTGAATATTGAGATTCATGTGGACTTGAACCTAAAAATATATACTGCAATATTTTCTTACTTGAAAAACTGTTTAGATGTCAGTACTTCAGACAGGGTTGGGTTTTTTTTTAATTTTTAAAAAAGATCTTGAATCTCCTGCTATGATGACACACAGTTCTTCATAGTATAAAACATAATCAGCCACTTTTGATTATTATATTGTATGACAGTATGACTTAATTCCTAACACAATTCATTTAAATTGTACATTTTGGCAAGAGATTGAAAGCGCAGAGCTTCTATTAAATTCCATCCTGAAACAAGAACAGATTGTATTGTAGATCTAGCTATGCAGTAGTTCCCATCTCTGCTCATAAGTTACTGCACATTATAAGAGACATTAGGAAAGAAAGCCCAGGAAGAGACTGAAAAGCCCTTTATGATATGGCCAGAAATTACAGACATCAATAAACTATTTGATTTGTGATGGAGAGGTTTACATAGCACTACTTCTGAGTCATCAGAGGTCAGTAAACACATCCACTTCTTATTCCAGTGACACTTCTGAGAGGAAACAAACAATCTTTAGTAAAAGATGCCTTTTTCTTCTCATCTGCTGTGCTTTTATACTATTTAGCTTTAGATAAGTGACAAGCACGAAATGTGATCATTTCTGCAAGCTGCAAACCATGTAAGCACTGTGGGGATCTTAGGAATCATCTGTGTGCGTGAATGAGCTACTGGTTGCTATACAGTAATGAAGCCAGGTAAAATAAATTCTCCTTGCACTTGGAATAAAGTCTTATCATTCTCTGAAAAATCTCCATTAATAAATTCAGAGCAGCCCCTGAGATCTGTGTCTCTGGCCTAAACACAGGGGTACCCATGCAGGAGAATGCTCTGGGAATGAAGCAGGATCACAGACTTCTAGTCCAACCTTGATGTCTTGGTTTGAAAGATAAGTGTCTGCTAAGGAAGGCAAGAGCCTCTCTTGAAATGGAAAATGTAAACCCCCCTCCCTCCAAATTACTACAATTTTGAAATTAAGGAGCTCTCAGGCAAAGATATGGGAATAGGAATGAATAACATTTCTTTACTAGGAAAATTAAAATACAGAAATACAAAAAACCAAAACACTGACTGACAGAATACAACCTGTCACCCCATCAGTCAGGGTGTTGGTAGCAGTCCCATTAAATGGTGGCTCCAGTCCTCCTGCAGTGACAGATGTGGTTCTGTTCAAGCAGTGAAAAAGGCTGCCCTGATGTTCCAAATCTCAGATTTTTATATAGGTAGGAAATGCTTGGCTCCTCTCCCTGGGTGGAGCATCTCCCAATGGGATGATGTAATTTTATCAGTCATGCAGTGGGACCCAATGGCCTGTTAACAGAAGATACCTCCCTGGAGGAAGGATGGGTTGTGGAAGAGATAAAGAACACTGCCCCACCTGGTTTTAACAGATGGTGATAGAAGACATACTTTTGGTTACATCCTGCATTGCAACCCGAGACACCTGAGGAGCACTGAGGTAATTTTAAGACATACTGGGTTCAAGTTCTTGAACTTGACAAAATATTCTGTGGAAAGTCAGCCTCAAAACTGTATCAATATTCATATCTCATCCTCATACTTCCTTATCACTGGAGGAAGTTGTCTTTTCTGGAGTTGTGACTAGGATAGTTTCAATCTGACTTAAGTCAACTTTAGACTGATCACAGGGGAATAATATTTCACAAGAAGGACTAGATGTGAGGCTTTCTGTACTTTGGTATTAGATATGAATTGCTAGCAATAAAGCTGAAAGCATTATTGGCTCTTTTTTTTTTACATTTTTTTTTTCAACATGTAAAAAATGAAGCAAAAAATCCCCACCCATGACAAAATGAGCTCCATTCTGAATACCTTGATTTTTAAATAAGCTTTACTGATTTTCTGAGACCATAAATAGAGCCCAAGATGCTCAGAAGGTGGGATCATCAAGTTATGAGTGCCATAGGAAGATAAGCTTATCATGTCATTAGTACTACTTCCTCTTTTCTTGACTTCCTGATTTTTTAAAAGACCTATTTAAAGAAAAGAAGAAAAATCAAATAACACTGGAGGTGCCACTTGGGTTGGCAAATTGGTAAAGGATATACTTAAATCTAAATTGGATAATATAAAAAGTACATCAAAGATTTCAAACCTCTGATAAAAAGAAAATCTCTTAAAACATACTAGACTTTAATGACTTGGAATAAACTTCTTCCTACTTACCAAGAGCAGTGGGTCACATGCTGCTCAGAATGACCCTTCAGTCAGTAAAGCTCTCTGGAAATGCAGTGGGGTCAGGAAGATGTAAAGGAACCAAAACTGAGCAGGCCTAAAATACCAAAAAGCAGCATTCCCAGATCTTGCCATGGACTTTGCTAACTTCTGCAGTAGTCAGGCTGTGAGTGTACAAAGTACTAAAGTAAAGCTGTTTGAGGCACACCAGCAGCCTCCCTGTAGTCAGTAGGATTATTCATATGTTAAATATTGATTACTGTAATTGTTGGGCTGGTTCAGAGCCAACAGATGTTTGCTTGTGACAAAGGGCTGCTCCTTCACAGAAAGGACCACCTCTAATGGGAGAAGAAAAGGTCTGCTTAGGGAAAATGGGAAGTAGATTTCTACTTCGACTAAATTTAGAAAACGATGTTTTTGATGGTGTTGGCTGATACATTTATTTCTGCCTGGGACTAACTCTGAGATGGCTCAGTCCTCATCTTCCCACTAGAAGCGTGAAATATCATTACTAAGGAGTTGGTGGTGTCTAATGACATTAGAAAGCCTGGAGCTGTGTCACCTAAGGCAATGGAGCTGTCTTCCATCCGTTCCTGTCATAACTGAAAGCAAAAGTATTAAAGTTTGTCTGAGATTTTCTTGTGTTTTTGTTTTCTAGTATAGTAACTATATTTAACTTCAACTTTTAAAATTAAAAGCCTGATCTTTTCTGTTCCTATTTCTGCTAACAGTCCCTATTCATTTACATAGATATACAGATGGAAAGCTATTTTCAGAAGTGTTCAGCATTGGCTTATATTCTGTAGAAGTCAGCAGTAAAACTCCTACTGATTTTTCTTGGGAATAGAACTATGTCAACCCTGACCAGTTTTGAAAAGCACAATTTAAGCATCATTTAAACTAAATGCTGCCCAGATACAACCCTGAATAAATGAATTGAAAACATTTATTTAAAAATGTCACCGTCTTTTCAGTCCATGTTTTCTGCTTAACATTTGCACAAAGAGAATAAGTCAAATACTTCCTATAGATACCACTGCTTAATTCAAGCTGCTGCTGTGACATGTTTACCTGAAATGCTTTGGAAACATACCAGCTTTTCCCACCCTTGCTGCTATACATAACTCCTTTCTTTTTTTATTTTCCTTTTTTCTTTTTTTGAGAGCAGGAATCTGAAAGAATTTAGATAATTTCTGTTTGAGCTTGAACAGGGCACTATAAATGTCTGACTAAAACAGTATATGATGCAGTTCTGCAAGGCAGAAAAATCATCCCTATGATGATGGCAATTCTCATTTTTTACATTCCTTTCTTTTTCTATATCCATATATCTATATTCTATGTCTATATACATACATAGACATGTGCATTTTGGTAATTCAAGCACACTGGTTTTCAACACCTCTTTCCTACCAGATGCCAGTCTGAAGAGTGAGTTCCATGACAACTTAAACCTTGGTTGAGTCCCACCATGAGCAATTTAAACACAGTTTGAGATTACTGCATAAAGTCCACCAAAGCAGATGTTGGGTGGTTCAAATGGCTGTGGAATTACACCAGAATGTCTTCAATATTTCTTGATGTGAGCTGGAGATTGCAGGATTGTTGCCTTCAAATCCTGTGTGGTATCTGCTTTTGTTGATGACAATGAGACACGGACCAGCATGTGTGCATGTAAAAAGAACAATGAATGACCTGCTTTCTTAAATGTTTTTCATAAGGCCAGTGATGGTCCAGTCAGTTTGGAATTTCACCAGTGGTACTGCAATGCTAGTGGTTTGCTTCCAGCATCTCACATGATTAATGAGAGTCCAGGCTGTTTTTCTCATCTAGACATACAGTGACATCAATAACTACCTTAACAGAGATATATAACTATAAAATACACCACAGTGAGTGTATCATGTTATATATATCTATATAAATATGTATGATATACATATTTTATATTGTTAGGTATAGAAATAATTTCTGGGTATAGATATGATATTTAAGTGCCAGGAGGAGGGGGAAGGAATAGTTACTTTTAACAGTGTGACAGTAACAGCTGTACTACATTTGGTGCAAAAAGCATAAAAAGTCAAATATAACAACTTTAATATTGCACCTACTAACGTTGGATTTATCTGCTTAATTTCCTTCTTTTTTTTTTAATTTGAGACGTTAGAGGCTGAACACCAGTATTTATATCTGTTTATTGTTTTTAATATATTTAGGTTTATAGCCATAGTTTAGTAGGATAATGTACAGCTATTATGGTAGAAATATTTGTACATTATATTCAGAGATGCTGCTAATTTTTCATTAATTTTTTCGGCCATTAGAATTCCTCTGTTTCATTTTTCTCAAAAAAAATGGATTTGTATGAGTTTTCTTGAATGTGCTGTTTTCCAGACTCTGAGAAAATGACAGAATATATTTGCCACCTCAGTTGTGATATGTAACCTTCTGACGATTTTCAAAAATGTGGTGGTTTGTTTTTTTTAATTAAAAAAAAAATTTAGAGACTCAGTTTAGGGCAATGAATGCATACAGAAAATTATCAGGTGATGTATTTGAAATAATCTTGGTGATTTCAGAGTCTGTTGGCTTTAAATGAAATGAAGTCAACTTCAAAGGAATTGCTTTTCACAATAGAACTTGGCGAGATTTAACTGGATGTTGGCTTTTACAGCTCGATCTGGCTTGCTCTGTGATTCTGTAGTGCAGTAGCTCACAATAAACTGCACCTAGAGCTAGTTGCCAGGGAGGTCTATCTGTTCTATACAGCAATAGGGTTTCATAAGCAGGTGTCAGAATATGTTCCCTCTACAGCATCATGTTGATATTTTGAAAAGAGTGGATGATTCTTCAAATGTCTGACATGACACTGATCCTCATTAACTCTGCATAATTCCATGCTAATATAAAAGCAGCTGCATCACTTATAATACTTCACTAGTAGCTTGTTAAAAATGCAAAGAATAATGTCAGCATCTCTGTCACAATGAATATCTTGACATTCGCACTGCTGGGTGCCTGAAGGAGCACACCTCGAGCTGCACAGGTGCTGGGTGCTGGTGTCCCAGCTTGCAGCCCTCCTGCCCTGTTGGCCACTGAGGCTGAATGCACAGAGTGCACAAGCCCTCTGCACCCTGTAAGAGCAGGTTATGACATAGGATCTGATGACAGGAGCCTAACCTCAGCTTACCAGTATGCAGAGTCTAGTTTTAGAGCCTTTTTTGGTGGAACCAAACTTTTGCCTACCATTTGTCTCACAAATCCCCCCAAGTGAAAAGGAAATTTCACCTATTCTCCTACTTTCAGTATGTTTTTGTGTCTCTGCTATAAGTTAAAGAACAGTATGTCCAATTACTTTGTGTGTAAAGGAATGAGGCAGATGTACGCCAAATCAATTTGAACAGATATTTCCAAACCCTTGTGCTGAGAGAAACTGCAGAGTGATTACAAAACACATAGGCTCTAAGGATGGCACTGTTTTTGTATACAGAACAGGCTGTTGTTCTTCATTGCAACTTCCCTTCCCCCTTTTTTTCCACCCAAAACCCATCCATTACAAAGCTCCTGCAGTCACTGATTTATGTGCTTGTAATCAAACTTGCCTGCTTCTAATACTGTGAGTATTTTATAAAAGGTGGTTGTGATTTCCAGATGTCTGTTCCTGTGCTGTTGTGCAGATTCTTTGTTATGCTCCTGGCCTCATCAATGATTTCAGTCTTACTATGAGACTCTACAGAAATTATTCTCTTAGAAGAGTTCATTTACATTTTGATGATTGCCTAATCTGCATTGCTGCACTATGCACTATTCTTTGTAGTAGCAGTCTGTGATACCAAAATCCTGATAGCTACCCTACAGCCAATTTTTGAGGGCCCCATGAGATTATATGAGTCCTTGTCCAAGAACAATATCAACTGTCTCACCAAGCAATCTGATCTGTACTTTCTAATGTGTGCATATTATACCAGGCACATTACTTTGAGCACCAGCTAATAGATGAGAAAATGCCTCATGTTCCATATTTGCATGTGAATTTCTGAGTACACTGAGTCAGCTTGCCTGGCAAATGTTAATGATGGCTGTGAAGAGGGTCCATAGAAGGACTCAGCAAATTATGTAATATTCTGAGGCTTCTTTCTCCTCCTCTTCCTTCTCTCTTCCTACATTTTATTTTGCAAAATAAATTTGCTTCTGGTTGATAACCATGGGAGGCACTTGCAATCTCTATAGCATGTTGAAATACAAAAAGCCAACAAGAAGCAGTGCTTTTAATTTAAAACAAGTATGTTTCCTTTATTTTCAGGTCTACTACTTGGCTTGAACTATACATCTTAAGGAAAAAAAACCTACCAGAATTTTGTAATACAAATGAGGGGAGAATTGTTTTTCTTTCCACTTTATTTCCCATTTAATAAGAATCTCACATATACAAACACTGCACAGGCTGCCCCATGACACTCTTTCACAATCTCCTAATGTGACTTTACAAACAGCATGCTAAGAGAGTTACAGATGCAAAGTTTAGCCTCTGCCTCCTTCTCCTCCCACCTCAAATGCTGCTGCAGCCCAGCACTGGGAATGCAAACATAGCCTTGCTGTGGAGGGTGATGGGAATCGTCAGAGAGAAAGCCTCAGTCACACAGAGAGTGAGCATAGGGATACAGCAGCATCACCATTTATAGCTGCCACCATACTCCATTGGAACCAGACACTTCCAGGCAATGCCTGTAGTCTTTCAAACGGCTTTGCAGGGAGTGAAGAGACAGAAAATTGTGGTTCCTACACACCTCACTGCTGCTGAAACAATTGAACCCATGCAACAATTTCTTGGGTTGGGTGTTTTTTGTACACATTTGAAGTGCAGGCTTATGGCTCAAGAGACCTTCTTGTCACCTGCTGAATTTTGGTGTTCCAGATAAATTTGTGAATTCATAATGTAAAGGTCTCAGGCTTCACTTCCTCTGAAGAGTCTCTGTTGAACACTTCACAGCTTTCAGAAAACTACTATGTTTTTTTCTTCATGGACATTTGAGGAAAGCCTAAATCATGTGCAGAGTTAAGTCTGCCATAAGGAGGTTGAAGAATGGGAATGCTTTTCTTACAGTTCCTTGACAAACAGATTCTCTGTATTCTGCTACTGTTCTTGAATTTGTTGGATTTAATGTCACTATTGCAATCTAGCTGGGTCTTTCAAAATTGAGTCAAGCATTGTATTTCTAGAACCAGGTGGGAGATGGGTCTGAGCAACCCAACCTGCTGTGTTAGCAATTAAGCAGGTGTTTTATGGTCTGAGACACGATGCTGAAAGAATCAAAACAGCAGTGTATTATCTCCTTCTGTACAAATGTCTTAACCGAAGTTAAGACATTTAAATGAGTTAACTGAACTCAGAATTTAAGAAATATTTTGTTTATATATGTATACATGCCTAATCATCTAATAAATTTCCTTATTTTTATTTCTGTTCCAAGATAGTGTGGAAACAAAGCACGGTGTCTGACTTCGCACAGACAGCCTCCTTTGGCTAGACAGAAACCTCTTTTTTATCTTGAGGTCCATTCAAGCATCCATGGAAGGCTTGAGTGGCCTGGAGAAGGTGGAAGCTGATTCAAAAATAACAAGATTTTTCTTTAATAACTTCACAACTTCCAAGTGGATTTGGTTAATTTTTTGGCAGCACTCTTCTCTCATACAAAATCTATAAGGGAAATTAGGTGTGTATTAACAGGTTCTATCTCAGACTATGAAAGTGTCTAAAGACAAGAGTCTAAAGGCTGAGAGGAATGCTTGTGGGTCCCTGGTTTAGGGGGCTGGGTGGGACAGATGACAGCAGGACAGCTCTGAGCAAAGCTATGTAAGAGCAAGATCTGGTGGGAACCTGGACAAACCTTGGTAGTTGTGTCTGTGGAGAGTTGGGTAAAGTATTGCTGAAGCACAGGAGGGGATAAAATAACAAAGTGAACCTTTGACAGTAAAAAAAATTTACTTAGTGACTTTTAAATAGTATATTAAAACCTTACTAGTGCACTCAGATATTGAGAGAAATCAAAGACATCTATTTTTGTTAAGTGTTAGTGATTTGGGATATTCACACCACAAACTGCAATATTATTTTATCTGGGAAAACAAATCACAGTAGAACAGGCTGCTGAAAAGATGCCGAGAGGACCATAACCATCTCATCTGGTGGCTTCCATAACTGCAAATGCAAAAAGCACATCATAACTTTCAGTATGGTCAAGTGTCATTTACTCTGGAGTTCCTGTGGAGTTAGATGCTCTCAAGGATTTGCTTTAATCATTCAGAAATGTTGATTGTTCTGTAAACAATGCCAAACATGACTTGCTTGAAAAGAAATTGGTCTGGTTTACTGTAGGGTGTTTTATTTTTTGGGAGAAGAATGCTAGTATTGAATGGTTTGCATATAGGATGGTGAATTAACACAGCTGCAGAAAGCCTGCACCTGCAGTACTTTTCTAGTAAATAAACCACACAAGCATGAGGCCAAAAATATCTATGAAGATTCAGTGCATGCAGTGTGGGGAAAAAAAAGAATAGATATTAAACTCTGATTCTGCCAGGAATATTTGCATTATGTAGTAATTAGGTAAACAAAATCAGGAGTACAGAATCCAATGAAGCAGGACATATCCTAAAGATTTCCCCTTTACTGACACCATCAGCAAGCACAATAGCTCATGTCAACAAAGGGAGAAGTCGGAATAGCACCATATTTGTTTGATATGGAGTGATGTCAATGTATATTCACATCCTAATCACCGGAGCAATTACTGTTGTGAGCATCTCCACTTCATTTCCTTGGCTGAACATGCCTGGGATTTTGGACAGTGATATCATTACTCACTTTGCTCTGCCGTTTGTATTGTGTACCTGCTCCAGCAGATATCTGTTGTGGTCGGGTTTTTTGTTGAGGTGACGCAGGTGAATAAACAGGATGGGCCTTTGCAGGGGTTTTACAGAGATTTTAGCCACGCGTGTGCACAGTCCCCAAGCACAGAGGAAAAAGCAAAAGCAATGGTCTGGGGCTTTGGGTTAGGTACATGGGATGAGCAGGGCGGGGAAAGAAGTATCAGAGACCAATTACCAGGGGACATGGGGGTGTCACAAGGGTGGGGTTAGGGCACAGGGGCCAACGGGGAAACAGGGTGGGAGTGCCTTTCAAGGTCTCCACAGATATCACTAACACCTAACACTACCGCGCTATGCAGAGCAAATCATTTGCATTTGAGAAGGTCTCTATGGCTACTGGCTACTTAACCGCGTACTGCATCTGTAAAAGCCAAAGTTAAAGATGCTTTGCAGAATGCAGACAATGACCAGCTGTTCAGTATTTTAAATCATATCTGCACTCATTGCTGTGGCTAGCAGCACGCACTTGTGTAGGGTTGATTAGGTACAATCACTGTTTTCCTATTTTGGATTAATATTTAGACAGCCTTTTTCTCAGGGCTGCAGGCTGACTCCAAAGGAAAGAAAGTGTCTCTAGAGGACACTTGCATGATAGTGAATAGATTAGTTATACCTGCAGTGGTTCAAGTTGTAGCAGAAACCCAAAAGGTTTTCCATTAAAATTCATATTGTGCATTTGAAAATACAAACTCCTCCTGGAGCCGTCTGAAATAAACTCGGTCATTCTCCTGTGTTACAGAAGGAGAGTGTCAATCTGGGGTGTAACCAGACTGTGTATTACTATGCCATTTCTGACAAACTGGAAATGATGGGTGGTTTGCAGTAGTTGTCCAGTCCACATCCCACCCCTGAGGCTGCAAGCTGGGTGTTAAATAAGAGGCAAACCCTTCGAGGCAGGGAAGTGTTTGTCTTCACAAATGACTTAGCCACGATAACTCCCTCGGGGAAGAACCAGCATAGTTACATCCATCCTGACGGGGTCATCTCAGCTAATGAGCCATAATGGTTCAGCGGCTCCATCATAATGGGCAGCACTAAAGACTTAGACCATCAAGAACTCACAAAAACATCCTATGAGTCACAGGATTATGTCATTCCATTGTAAAGTTCCCTGCCCTGGGGCAGGTAGTGAACATTCCCACCTGAGCCTGATCATATATAACTGTGGATTCGGGACACCACCACCACTAGATGGATCCAGAGGAGGACCAGGACTTCCACAGGACCACATCCACTACTTGATAGGACTGTGACCATCACCCTGACCAACAGGGTGCCAGGTTTACTCTGACTTTGTGGGTTTAAGCCAGTTTCTGTGTATCATTTCATTTATCGTAATCTCTCTATTGTAACTCCAACCTGAAATCTCGCTCAAGGTAATTTTGTGGGGTTCATTTCTCCCTCTAGTTTACTTTCAAACCAGCACAGTAATTTCTGCTGTACTAGTTTCCAGAGTACAGAAAAACTCCTTAACTGGGACTAATACAGAAGGTGTCAGCTCAGTAGGATCTGAGCCTTTGGCTTCCATAAGCTCTTTCAGAAATACTGACCCTAGTGCTTTGATATGTTCTGTACATGAATCAAAGAAGCAGACAAACAGTATTATCCTCTGTAAAGAAAATGGAGAGCACTGAAGTGAACTAGCTTCAGAAGGAGACAGTGAGTCAGCATTGAAGTCTGGACCAAAAATCAAGTTTTTCAACTTGGAGCCCTCTTCTCAGAGATAAGAACAAATGGAGAAATCATCTCCATTAAGCACTAGCTGCAGCATGGTTCTGAAAGAATCTGAGGAAGTATTTCTCATACAAATAAAATATGGCTGACAAATGCAGTAATAACTTCTATTTTCCTGGTGTGAATGAAACAAGCCTCTGGCATCAGAAATTCAGTGAACATGGGTAAATGGCAGCTGTTATGTAGAACCACTTGCACATATTCAGAGATATCTGGCAATGCTGTAATTGTGTCCCTGCCACAGGCTGCCTGTCCCTCTTCAGAAATCACAGACAAGCCCTGTTCTCTAATTCATTAGGTTATGAAGCAGGCTGAGGTAGTTTATTACCGATTGTAGAACAGTATCAGCATTTATGGTTAAGGTCCACTTGCTTCATGAGTATTCAATGAGAAACTGAATGGCTGAACAGTGCTTGTGTATACCTAATATATTAAAATAACAAGGCCATAAAATAATATTAAACATCATTTGTGAAAAAAAAGAATACACAGGCAGAGCAGAGAAGTGGCCAAAAAAATGAATCAGGACATGCATGTTTGCTCATCACTGGAAAGTTACCATATTTAGATTGAATAAAAAAGCTCAGCAGTTAAGGGCAAAAATCACATCTGGGTGTAGTTTCAAATTGTTTGCATTGTATTAAATTTGAATGTAAACCCTGTCATTTTGTGATCCAACCTGTGCTGCCTTCTTCAGGAAGATGATTTCCATTGTTGGCCCTGCTGTGAGGCAGTAGTGGGCTTTGTTGCACTCCAGCTATAACAGCTTCTGAGATCTGGTAAGAATATATTTCTATACTAAGATGACAAGTAGAGAAAGAAAGGGAAAAAGTATATTGGACCTTCTGTGCAGATCCTGAAAGATGATAAAGAGTGGAAAATAGGACACAATCTTTGCTCTTTTCTCTATCAGCAGGTCATCTCCAAACTTTGTAGACCTTATGAACAGCTTTCAAAAGTGTCTTTACTTATGACCTTTCAATGAGTAACTTCATGAAATATTAAGCTAATGTTGTCACTGTATTTTGGATATTGCCACTGGTGTTTAGTGGCTATAAATGGAAATACCTATTTCATAGAGGTCTCCTGGTACCTTTGGCTTTTCCCCATCCTTTCACTGGAGTCTTTCCTGCTTTCCTTGAAGGCATGCAATCCCATGGGTCTGCCCCACTCCTAGCCATAGGCAACAGGAACCTCCAGCCTTCTTGTACTCCCATTGTGACAAAAAAAGCAGGTTTGGCTGATCCAGAGAAGCAGCAGTGAAATAGTCTTCGGTTTTAGGACTAGGAAGAAGTAATTACAAAGAGGTACCAAGCCAACCTATAATAAAAGAGCTACATGAATCTATTTTAGTTTTCCATCTATCCTTTTTTTTTCCCCAGCAGCTTGCAAAGAGCTTCCTTCTGATTGCCTCCATTGTTTCAGGAAGAATTGTTTTTGAATGACTTCTATAAGCTTTAACAGGATGTTGCTTATTTGCAGCCATGGATTTGCTTTTCCAATGTCTGAGTTTAGAAGCCAACTGGTCAGAAAATTTGCACAGCAAATCCTTTCTAACCCCTCAAAAGCCATGTGATCATTATCCTAAAAAACAGGAAACGATCTTAAATTATTACAGCTGAGCCTGCCATTGTTACTGTTTAACTAATTTCAATGTACAGTTGTGTCACTGGTGTGTTTCAGAAGCTCAGCTGTTATCTGTCTGTCAGAGATCTGTTAAATTAATCAAGTCTGACTCAAGAAATTCCCCAAAAGCCTCCATTTATTGCCAGTTCATAAGCTTGTATGAGAAGATTCATGCTTGTATGAGAACAGTCTTCTAACTCTAAGGCCTGGCTGCAGGGGTGAAATGCTATAGCACTATGGTCTCTCACTGCATGTTGCAGCCCACCTGACAGGCAACCTGAGTTCCTCTCACCTGCAAAGCATCCTTCCACATCTGAACAGGACTTTGGCCAAGAGTCTCAGTGGATTGCAGTTCTGATTTCAAGGGAAGATGAATGTGAGAGTGGCAGTGAGCACAACACGGCTGCTGTAGCAAGCCATACACCAAGGGCCTGTCATAGAATCATATCACAAAATCAATTAGGTTGGAAAAGAACTCTAAGGTCATCAAGTCCAACCAACAACCCAGTACTACCAAGTGCATCACTGATCCATGTCCCTAAAGTGACAAAAAGGGCCATACACCTTTTAAATACCTCCAGGGTTCATGAGTCAATCAGTTCCCTGGGCAGCTTGATCCAGCCTGTTGCAATTTGAGGCCATTTCCACTTATCCTATCACTTATGATGTGGGGAAGAGAGTGATCCCTGTCTCTCTGCAGCCTCCTGTCAGGTAGTTACAGAAAGTGAGAAAATCCCTTCTGAGACTCCTTTTTTTCCAGGCTGAACACCACAGGTTTGTTCAGCTGCTCCTCATCAGACTCATGCTCCAGATTTCCATTCCCTGCCCCTCACACGGCCTTGGCTGCAGGTCCCTGTTCCAGGGTGGGTCTATCAGCTGCTGTCTCTGGAGCCTTGGTGGGAGCAGAAATCCTGTCACAGAGTTTGCACATCAGCGGCAGAATGGGTCAGGCTCTGCCACGCTGAATTTTGGCTACAATAGCAGCTGTTTCAACATGAAGCTCCTAATATTCACCTTCAAGTTCTTCTTACAGGTTAACTATACCAATTATAACAGTGCTGTTCAGAGGGTGAGACAGTGAGATTACGCTGGCCTCCTGATTTTGACGGTGTTTCACAAAGTCCTACATTTTCATTTGATTTCTTCCTTGTTCATCTGCCATAAGTCCCAGCTCTCCCGATGTTCCTGCGTATCTTTATTACCAATGGTGTGTCATGTGTGAAATGGCTGTGCTGACTCATCACCTCCACCTCGACGGGAACAGGAGATACCGGATCGGTGTGCAACCTTGCCAGCAAAGGCAGAGCGTGTTAAATAGCCTCCAAATCACACAACACGTTTAGATTCGGGTGTTTTTTGTGAGCACCTTGAAAAGATGGGAGCTACGTTTCTGAACGCAGCGCCTCAGCGAGGGGGGACCGCGCACGGAGGAGTCGCGGTCCCTGCAGAGGCGGGCGGCGGACAGGCAGCGCGGCGCCTTCGAAAGGTGATCGCTGGTACCCGAGCGGCCGAGCAGGGAACGGGAGCTGCTGGTGGGAAGCACGGAGGGCAGCGAAGAGCCGGTCGGGCCGGGCCGGGCCGCGTCCGCAGCGCCCGGCGCCGCCGCCAGGGGTCCCCGCAGGCCGGGCGGCCGCACCGCCCG